>PVIH01014416.1:0-53864 GCA_004025045.1 Sigmodon hispidus | reverse complement strand
GTGTGTGTGTGTGTGTGTGTGTGTGTGTGTGTGTGTGTGTGTGTGTGTGTGTCTGTCTGTCTGTCTTGGAAAAAAATTCCAGCTAAAATTTTCCCCCCTATCTCATCTGTAAAATAACCCATGAATGGAGCTGCTCTCCAAAGAGATTTCATCTGCACTATTTGGGGAACACTGTAGGCCAATAGGTGTCAGGGAATGATTTTTCTTATCACTGACAGCCCTTTACTGATGTAGCCAGCAATAGCCAGATTGAGAGACATTGTTTATGCATGGTCTAAATGCATGCTGCTATCTTGTTAGGCGCAGATGTATGTCTTCCTTGATACAATCTGCACACCAGTGCCCAAACTAACATGTGTTAGGAGACCGAATTCCATAAAACTCAGCCTTTATTATCTCTACTCTATTGGGAAGCCATGCATCTTATCTTACCCCAGCCTCAATTTTTCAGATCACAAATGGAGCAACTTAAACATGGTCAAATAGAACAGGAAAGTATTTCCAATTGTAAGATTCCAACCTTTACCAAGACTTAGGAGGGCTATCAGAATTTTGCCATAAGAATCCCTATTCACAGCAGAATCAAAATGAACCATTTCTGAAGAAATGGTCTGGGAAAACCAGAGTATTAATAGTGAGAATGATTAGTGGGATGAGTACTAGATTAACTGAATAAAGGTCACCAGACCATAGCTTGCTGCTTTTAGGTTTTACTTTATTATTATTATTTTATTATAACAGAGAAAATGAGTTCTAGAGGAAATACGTGATAAATTACTACCTGATTATTAATTACTGGAAGAATCTGATTTAGACTGATCAGACAAAGACCTTCTGTTGAGCTTCAATAATGATCTTAGGTAAAGAAGAGGATTTTCAAATGCACTTCAAATCTGTTCTGCATCAAGCAGAAAAAGATTCTAAATGAGATTTTGGTTTACTGTGTGATATTAAACCTTCTAGGTTAGCAAGTAAACTTGTACTAACAATAGAAAGTTTGGTTTCATTTCAAGAAAACATGTTTGATTCTACAGATGATTTGTGCTAATCCAGAGCAGGAACAATGGACGGCAGGAAGCCCATCCTTTATGTGCAAACAACACTGCACTGGGTTGTATAGGTATATACCTGCTGATGAAAGAATCTGTGCAAAAATAATATTTCTATTGTTTTAGCTTATTATATAATGGATTTCTTGGTAAAATAATTTTGCCTTAAGATTTAAATAGAAAATAGAGATTAATTGTAATGGTGAATGTAGAATAATGCTTTTAATATCATAGAAATCATTATAATACTTTGAAGATGAAGAATGTATAGTTGGTTCTAGTTGATGACTTAGGAGTTAAAGACACTTGTTTCCTGGCTCTATGACCTCGAGTTCAGTCCCTGAAGACACACATCATAGGAGAGAATAGATTCCGCATGTGGGCCCTGGCACAGGTGCCCCCAAATAAATAAATAAATAAATAAATAAATAAATAAATAAATAAATAAATGTAATAATAATGCACACTTTTCTACTATACTGCTTTTTTTGTGGGTATATTAAAAAAAAATCTTTAAAAAATCCCCATTCTTTATAAATGGTAGTTTTACTAGTTTGGCAGGAGAGGAAGCATTTTAAACAAATACTATATCCTTTCTTTTTGCTATCAATCAAACTGCTGAAATGAAGGACCTCAGAGAATTAAAATGTCACCAAGCATAAAGACTCCTAGTGCTAGCCAGAGGAGAGGTTTCCTCCCAGGAAGAGATTTCACAAAGTTCTGACATCTGTAGTACAATTTGGAGTCAACCATTGTGATCTATGGTAATACAGACTACATAATCATTATTATTCATTATTATTTATTGATCTTGAGTCTATTTTAACCATTCTCTTTTCTTTCTGCTTTCCTCTCCATCTCCCTCTCACTCCCTCCTCCCTCTACATGTTCTTACCCAGTGTGTGTGTGTGTGTGTGTGTGTGTGTGTGTGTGTGTGTGTGTGTACGTACACCTTTCTCCCTACTAGTTCTTTTAGAATGTTGTACAATATATTTTGGTCATAGCACCCCCCTAAGTCCTTCCTGGCCTACTCTTGCTTCCCTACTAAACTCATTTAATGTAACTTGTATTACCCCAAACTCCAGCCTGCCTTAAGTGTGGTTGGTTTACCAGGTGTTACACTCTTTATAAAATAATCACTATCAGTGGTCAGTAGTTCCTCTGCTAGTGGTGGAACTTTGCCCATAGACACCCTCTCCTCCATGCTGGGATTTTGTCTGCCTTGAGCTTACATGGATTTTGCATCTGTTCTCTTGTATTTGGAAACTGCTGTTTTCTTGTAGCGATCCACTAAAGTAACAGGTGTTCCTATGACATTTTCCTAATAACTTATTTTGCTTGATCTCTCTTTACCCACCCTTTTCCTCATTTCTTTGCCCCACCCAAACAGTCCCTGCATTCATGCCCTTCTGTCCCCAATAGTGACCTTTCCACTTTCATATGTGTTCTATTATCACCACAAACTTTACTGCCTTACAATACTGTTTCCCTTCACCGTGGTCCATTTCTAGTTTCCTGATCTACCCCTGCCCTCACTTTCACTCATTATACGTACATAAAAGACTTTTATGTGAGAGTGAACATGTGTTTGTCTTTCTCAGTCCGGGCTATTCACCTAACATAATATTTTCCGGTTCCGTCAGTTTTTCTGCAAATTTCTGAATCCTGTGAAAAAAAATCTGTGTTCATGGTGTAAATCATTTAAAGGCAAATCTTATCTATATCACTTGCACATCCTCTATGAAAAATAATGAGTAACAACTATGTAGGTAGAGTAACTAACAACCAGCAAGGGAAGTAGAATTTGCTTTAAAGCATAGCCTCATTTCTCAAGGTTCTGCAAGTGCATAATTGTAAGAGGAATCTTTGAGGCAGACCAGTAGCATTACATTGAACTCCATAAATATGTGGGATATATTCATCTTTTTCAGAGAGAAAATTAACTTGGTCTTATTGCTCATATGTAAAATTATTCCAAACAAAATTATATTCCAACTAGTACGATTTAAGCCAAATATTCTATGCATCCTAAAATTTGAAAACAGCTATTGACTTGTCACTTAATCAAGTCTCTCTGAATATTTAAAAAAAATGTACAACATGACTCAGGTTTTTTCTTCTCAAGTTGGGTAGTTTTTCTCCTCCCAGGCTGACATAGCTTCTCATTCCTTAATCATCTCCTCAATCACCTCTCATGTGTTCCATTCTATCAGGAGTCAGTCTACCTGAGAATGCCCTCCAGAGGCTAAGAAACACACCAGGATTTCTGTTTAGTTGTCATGGTATTTTCAACCTCAAGATATATATTTCTTTGTAGACTTTGGGCATGAGACAAAGCAACCATGATGTCACCAGATTAGTATTCCTGTTTTTTTTCTGTTACAACATTTGTGTGATAATGTGGTTTACCAGTTAGTTAAATTCCTTATCTAAGAGTACAAACTAGACATGGAGATTATAGTTTAGTTTTATTCAAGTCTAGAAATTCTACATTGCTAGGTTTTCACACAGTGTTAACAATTTTAATTTTGATAGATATCATTTGTATGAAGCACTTTCAAAAATATGTCTGATTTTTCCTTCTTTATATATTGTATCATTAATAGAGTTTGTGATTCTTATCTGACAGCATAATTTAATATGATATATATTGTTTGAGAACTTACAAACACAATAAAGTGGAAAGAAAGTGAATTTGCATGCTACTAGAGGTTGGGATTTAGCAGGAGAAATGAATGAGTATGGGATGATACACATGAACACTGAGAAGTAGAGATGAGATTTGAATAATTGTAGATACAAGTTAAGAGAATACTAGAAGGAATGGATAACATGAAGAAACTATCTTTAACCTATTCATTAAGACAGAAGAAATGCCTGTGGCCTAAATTCTGAAAAAAGGACCATTCAAGAATACTTAATTTCAGCTTGCTTAATAAAGAATTTCAACATCTTGGCAAAACTTATATGTATATATATATATATATATACACACACACATAAATATTACATATAATATATTATATAATACTTACTCTTTATATATTTATTCTATATAATATATACCCTATATTATCCTTCCCTCCCTCTCTCTCTGTATATATATATATGTATATATATGTATAAGGCAGTAAGTCAAAATGTGACTAGTAAATTTATATATTTTATAGATACTGAGAAATCACTGTTATTTTTAGAGTGAGGCTATGACGAACAAGGGTGAATTTCAGTAAGATTTACTTGGCATTCATAAATAAAACTTACTTAAATATAAAAATTATTTGAAAAAAAATTTAGAAAAAAATGATGAAAGTTTCAGAAATAAAGAAGGACAGACTAATTTAGTTTAACAGATTTGGAGAGCAGCATTGAGAGGTGACTCTAAAGTTGAGTTTAGGTTGCAAAAAAGCTGGTGGCTTACAGAAACAGAAAACCAAAGTGCAAGAGACTTATTTATAATAGACAAAGCCAGATTTTTAAATAAAAGGTGAGTCAAGATCATGATGAAGGAATATGTAATTTTTTAAAAATTTACAACCATGAGAAAGGTAAAAAGGTTATTAACTTGAGTAGTTGGAATGTAAAAATGATTTGAAGTCTGGTAGAATTTGCTTGTGGGAAACACAATGCTTATAGAGTAGGGAAGAAACAATATGGGGATTTGACTAAGGAAATAAAGTCAAGAGACTGTGAGCTGCTGATGCCTGGGGCAGCAGAAACAACTGCAAAGGACTTTAAAATTGCTGGTACAACTACATTAAGGATGTTCAGGAAGAGGAGACAAAAAGAAGTGAGAACCTTGTCTTGAAAAACAAATAAAAGACCCCAAAGAGACCATTCTCTTTGAAAGTATTTTTATTATTTTAAAAAAGGCATTTGACTGAAGCAAAATGAATGGCATTGTATTATAAGATGTCTAAAATAGTAAGATATTTGAAATCATGTGTTAAAATAACCAACAAAATCAGCAAATAGGTTAAAGAAAACATGTGGAATTGTATGTTTGTAGATTTTCTACATGCTACATGAAGTGGCTTAATAATAATATGAAGAAGACAGGTTATGCATACACATTAGTGTCTCAAACACAGCAATACAATAAAATAAGAAATTACATACAGAATCCCAGTGAAGTAGATAAGACTGCCCAAGCTCTCAGTCTGAAGGAGTGTTTGAAAGAAGTAAAGGATAATAACAACTATAATAGATTTATTGCCTATAACTGTGATAACAAAAGGCATCCATAGGCAGAACTGTCTTAACAGGAGTCCTAACTGTGTTAATTGTAGGAAACAAAACACAAAGTTGAAAGAAAAAGATGTACATGACATACCATACAAGACTATAATGATATGCAAATTCCATGGCTACAAGTGTCAGTGAGAAACATATTAGATGAAGAAGGATTTCCTCTGCTCATAATTTCGGGGCTTTGAGTACATTATAGCTTATCTCTGATTTCTCATCATGGTAGAAGGCAGAATATCATAGTAGCAGGAGCATGTGATAGAAGTTGCATGCCTCATGGTGAACAAGAATCAGAAACAGAAAGACATAGAGTCCAGGGAACAACATACTGTCTCCAAGAATGTATTACTCAGAAATCGCCTTCTTCCCTAAGCTTCACATCTGAAGGTTTCTACTTCTCATGGTGTCACAAAATTGTGAATTTGTCTAGTGATTAGTTCAAAAGCTTTATGATTGATTCAGTTACTTCACAATGATTAGAACCACCACAAATGCCTTTTGAAGGAAAATTGCATAGCCAAAGCATATCATATAAGGAAGTAATATGATTATATTACTATAAGTAAGTTTACTTATTAATAGAGTGTTACTATAGGAACAGAAGGATATGACAAAACTTAGTAGTGTTGACCTCTCATCAAGACAAAATGATCTTAATTGGTTGCAAACTTACCAATGGAGGTCAGGGTGCTGCAGGTACATAATTGAGGGAATTACAGTATGAGGTCTCACGGATGAGGACATGTGAGGACTAGTGACTCCTAGAAATACCACACACTGGCTATGTCTGGGTCTTAAGATGCTCCACAGCAGGCATCTTTGTTTTGAGAGAATATGACATGGGTTCCTTATTTGGAGCAAAGCAGCCATATACAGGACATACAACTCCTTAGCCTGGAATTAAGGATTTTAAGGATTCAGGATTCTCCAGGAACAAATATTCTGGGTTTCTGTGGTTTTAATAGAGGCCATTTGGTTGCCTTTCACTTATTTTTTCCTTTCAGGAGACATCCTTCCCAGTTCCAGGGTATTTGTAATGGAAGAGTTGGCGAAACAGCCAAAAGAGAATTTTGTTTCTTTTTGTGTAGCCAGTCTGAGTCTCTAGGATCTAGAGAGGCTTTGTCCCTGTTTCTGGGCCTTGTAGCACGCTTCCTTGGATAATCCAGTAAGAGAATAAGTGTGTAATCACTGAACCATTTTGGTGAGGGTCATGAGCACTCTTCTTCTCTGGGAAGACATCTTACTCTTTTTCCTAGCAAGCCATCGATTTTGTTTTTCTTGGAAAAGTAAGCATGCTCGTTAAGTGTTTACTTTTTAGACATATTTTAAAACCCTAAGGGAAACACCAAGAACAAATAAAAGTCATAAGTTCTTAATTAATAGAAGAGAGACAACAGAATATCCTAATACTACAAGCCTGAGAAAGATATTTCAAGACACATTCCTTAAAAAAAAAAGTCACAAAGAAAGAAAAAACAATAGAATAAAGCAGAGTAGTATAGACAGTGTCACCACTGACACTGAAGGCAGCTAAAGGGTTCATTTGCTTAGGCAAAGACTTTACCTTCACAATATTAAGTCTATCTATATAATGCTAAATGTTGCAGTTATTTAAGGGCTGATGGTAATTATTAGGAATGGTCCATAATTTGAAGTAATTATGATAATAATTTCAAATATATTTTATTTATTTAAACTATTCAATTATATACTGGTTTTATATAAGCCATAAACTATTTTAGAAAATCATTTCAGCTAAAACTTTTTATTATTTTCAAGACATACAACCTTTTCACTACCTATTTGTTTATGCATTTTCAGTATAAAATTGTTTATTCAGACTTGTATGACTTGTATGTAACTGATTACTTTATAGAAAGTTTGCCATAAATCTTTTTGCATCTTTCAGTTATCAAAATACCAGCTTCATTACTGAATGAATCTATATATCTATAGGTGAGAAAATTTTAGTAGAGTAGCAAAGAATTTTTAAACCAATTGAATAGTCATACATTTAGGATAGCAAAAGTAACACTCAAACACATAAACCAAAAGCAAATCAACTAAATAAATGAACAAAGGTGCCCCCCTCCAAATAATATCTCACCTTTCCAAAAAGGAGAATTTCTTTGGACAGAAAGGCAAGGAATTTTACTTGAGTTTATTCAGGCTTTTGAGCATCGGTCTTCTACTTGGAGTTGTTGATTTTCAGCTCAATGTGATTTTTATTTGAGTCGAAAGAATCTGGCGAACTTCCTTGTTAAAGAACAAAGTGCATAGAACATGTACCAACTTCTTTCAAATAAATGTTTACTCTACCACTAAACATTTTAAAAATACCAGGGTGATCTTATTTACCTTGCAAAAAAATCTTATTTCTTTCTAAGAATATGAATAAAATTTACTAGGAGAAAAAAAATCATATTTCTAAAACAAAACTTCACCTCACAAGTTTTATGAATGGAAGCTTAGATTGAAGATGGCAATACACCTCAACAAATGATGCTGACACAGATAACACATAGTGGACAATGTTTAATTTAATTCATTGTTGGCAATATTCTAGGTAATAACAGAACAGCTAGGTGCGTGATGGGACAGCTCTCTGTTCTTTTCAGAACATTTATTTTATGTCACTAGGCATGAAAAATGTATTTGCATTCTTTGGAGAAGCTGATTCTAATCAAAGTCAAAGGGAATTGCAATCTCTGATCTAAACACATGGTTAGAGCTATGTCATATCAAGTTTGGGGGCTTAAGAAGAAGCCTAGGCAATTGGAAACATGACTAAAGATTAAAAGAATTGAGATTATTTGGTTTGGAGAAAGCACGATTGGCAATTGACAGACCATGAGTCTTTAAACATGACATTCTTCTTTGGAGACTGCTGAGCAGCTGTTCCTAACCCTAGTACATTCTGCCTTTAAGACCGTTATGTAAAATAGCAGCAGAGAAATACAGAACAGATCAAGTTAAGAACTTACCAATTCTAGTACAAAAATATTGAGGTTTAGAAGAAAGGAATATATATATATATATATGTGTATGAATTATAAGTGTTTAATGGTTGAAAGAGCTCACATTCAGCTGTGTGAGTCTCAGAACACAGACTGCACAAATATTTTTGGTAATGTATTCATGGCATTTATTCATTTGGATTGAGGAGAAATGTTTATTATCATAATAATATAAATCACAAGGTGATTTTTATGTGACCTAAAGCAAAAGACAGCAAGAAATAATGGCTGCCAGAGTGTCTATTTTCCTTAGAAACCATCACACTTTTCCTCAAATTAAGCTGAAAATGGAATCTTGGCAATATATGCTATGATTCTCTTATTCCATGCTCATAATAAAAAGGTATTTGACAGAATGAGGAAAAGGCATTTCAATGTTCTCCTGATGTTCCCACATTTTTCTTTGTGGCTGTTACTAGCTGAAATAGCAATGAGTCAGTGGAATCTCTGTAGCTGAGATGTTCCTTTGCTCCACTAACCAGAAAAAGCAAAGCTAGTTTGAAACAGAGATAAAACAAATCAGAGACAACATAAGCCTATCAATAAAAGTTTAGCATAATAACAGAAAATGAAGATTCAGATTAGAATCAAACTGGATAAATATAGTACATAGTCATGACAAAACTGTATTTATCTGTAAAACTCTCCAATGAGCAATAAGACCAAGTTAACTTTCTCTCTGCAAAAGATGAATATATCCTCCAAATTTAGTGTAGAAATATTCTGTGATTCTGCTCATGTAAATTTTAAAATGTAAAAAAATTAATGAATTAAATTAATTTACATTTTTAAAATGTAAAAAATTCAATGAAACAATGATAATTTTGTCTTATGTAATTTATATAAGACATAATTATCCATTTATATGTACACTTTAATGAAATTTAACGGCATATGCAATTATGTAGCCATAAACACAATGAAGAAATGAAATTGTTTTTATCAGAGTGTGTGTGTGCATGTCTGTATGCAGTGTAGATAAACAAGCCATTGTGCACATATAATAAGTGCATAGACCTTGTTGTTTTACTTGAAGAGCACTGAACTCTGCTTTAACAAGCAGTTACATCATTTGTTGACAGCATAAAAATCATTTGTTGACAAGTTGAGCCATCTGTTTATCTATCTGTAACATTTTAAGAAAAGGCTTATAGTAACCATCATGGGAAGTGCCAGGGGCAAATTCCAGTTCTATTTCATCTATGATCTCAAGAATCACTTGCACACTGGCCTGTTAGTTTTATCAGAGTTAATCACAGTGCTACTTCATATACTCTTATATCTGCTTACAGTAGAAGCATAACTTTGAAACAATTTGTAGCGAATTGTTTCAATTTCTTTCTTAAACACCATAAACATTGTCATCATGCATCAAAGCACAGGATACACTCTCAGAACTCCTAATACCATGCAGACCACCCTTACAAAATAATAGTATAAGTCATATAGCTATGGTCATCACACTGAGACACAAACTCAGAATATAAAAAAGTTTCACCAAAATTAGGTATCATCCAGTTCAAAAGCAAACCTTTAAACTGAACAGATGTAGAAGAAATGTGTGTGTATTTATTTAACATTTTCTCTATGTTTGCTTGCTATATTTATGATTGCCCTCAAATATATTTTTTAATAGAAGTACGTAGCCAGTGAGGCATTCTACAATGTGAGTTCAATTACCATTTTAAAAAATGAAATACACTGTGCTACTCATTGTTTCCACATGGAAATGGGTAGTTTGGCCTTGGGGTCTTGGCAAAAATGTTTTATTTGTTTTTAATTTGACTCATCTTCCATTCAGCTTGAAAAATTCCCTATGTCATTGGCATTTCCAAAGAAATTTCGTCAAAATTTCATTTTATCAGCTTTCCAAGAAAGCTGTCAGAGAACCCTGAATCTTGTCAGGTGCTCTCAGTAATCTCAAACCTGTGAGAATTTAATCCAAAAGAAAAAAAATGTTTAGATGAGTATCCACATTAAAATGTGTCTGTATTTAAAACAATAATCTCGAGGCCCCATGAGCTAGTTTAAATCATTATTAAGCATTCATCCAGAACATTTTTATATCCTCTTTGGGGAGGCAGTGGATAAGGGGTCTCATACTGTACCCAAGATGTGTAAAACTCATATGTAGCCCATATTGTTTCTGAACCCAGACTAGTCCTCTTGCCTCAGCCTCTTGAGTGCTATGGTAACAAATGTTAGTCACAGTGCCCAGTTATAATGATTGATTCTATATACTTCAGACTTTTATGTTACAGAAAATTGATTCTGATTACTCATGATATAGAGAACCATTTGTTTTATACAATACTTAAAATAATACACTGCGCACAGCAGAATCTCAGTTAATAATTAAATCTTAGAAATCCTATGAACACCAATAAAATGACAGACAAGGATCTTTATTAACCTTTCAAAAATATATTCTAATTTCTTCTAAAATGAATTATTTTCTAAATAAGTTAAAAAAGACTGTGGATTTAGATAAGTACACATAAAAATTTCATGAAAGCAAAGAATTACAAATATTAATTGCTACTTGTAACTGTTTCTGTAAAAGAGGTAAAGAAGTTGCACATATTTTTAAGGTGAGATTTAACAGACTTAATGTTATAATACTTAAAATTTTAGACAAAGAAGTGTCTTGCATTTGACAAAGAACAAAACTTTTAAGAACAATATAGAATGGAATATTGGTGCTGTAGGGACTAAGTATATACTACCTGTTAAGGAAGATCTATAAGTATGAGAGTCCAACCAGATCTCCTCGTACACATACACAAAATAGGACAGTGTTAGGGTAAGATGGTAGTGTTACTAGAGGAAGTGAGCTAGAACTGGTGATGTGGTGCAGAGTTATGATACTGACATCTCCTTCCAGCAGTGTTACTAGTGACTTCCTACCTAACTGAAATCAAAGGTAGTTAATATTCTTTTTCCTCATTATGTAGTAGCCAGAGAGAGGAAAATGTCCTCCAGGATGTGTGCTGATGGGCATCTTGGCCTGCACTTCTCAATGCCTGCGAAAGCACACGGACATGGCAGTGACTCCAGGTGGTAGGTGGGTTTTCTTATAACAGAAATCTTATGAGAGTCATGGTGTCATAGCTGTGAGCACCACCCTCATGGTTGGCATATCAATTTATTGTGTGGAAATAAGTGTCCCAAGTGCTTTCCAAAGGAATGGAAATGAAAAAGCCAGTAAAGGGGGTAGAATTACATGAGGTCCAGATGAGCAAGATAAGATTCCTACATTGCTCATAAGAATTCCTCCAGTATCATCATGCTGTGGAGGAAAAAAAAAATCAAAAAACAAAAAACAGTGTGGACAAAGTTCACAGCAAAGTTTTCATTGAAACATGGGCATTGCTAATTCTCAGCCTAAATATTAAAATACCTCAGAGTGCATGGATTTAAGTTCTGAGGAGGAGGGTCCGTGTTTACTTTCCCCTCAAATGTGCTCTGCCATTGTTCTTTGAATAATTACATTAGCTTTCAAAATATACAAATTTACAAATGATAGACACACTTGGTTTTTAAAAGATCTTTATACTAATTCAATATAACCCTAACCCCATTCACGACCTGCCTACTCCAAGAAATTCATGCCACACCCAAGTTACTGCAGAAGCACAGGACAAGTCTCAAAGGAAGGCCATTTTAGCCCAAAATATCTTACCCATATTCTTTAATTTCTACCAGGATGATATAGTGCATCCTAACATCCAGTGTTCCCAGAATGTCAGAGACTTCTGGGAAATAGAGGGGTTTCAGGTGGGTGAGCACATACATGCCCCTTTCTTTTCAATCATGAATCTGGGTGAAAATGCTGCCAGATTACAGCTGAGTAGTGGAAATATGGGCAAGAACTAACATCACTAGGAGGCCTCATGGACTTTTATGCTTGTCATAATTTCTAGCTTTAATGAGGTTTTGTAACAGAATATACTACATACAATATTATAAACCATTACTTATATTAAGCCAAACATATAAAATGATAAAAGTAATTATTTAGAAAATTAAGCACAGAATTTTGAGATGTGCATATGCACACCCCTTCAGAACAAAAAGTGTGAAGAGTTTACTGGGTATGGTGGGATTATGTTGTTGCATTGTAAATAATTGTCCCACCTACTGGTTTAATAAAAATGCTGATTGTCCAAAGGCAGATAGGAAGTGTGAGTGGGGCTACCAGACTACGAAAACTCTGAGAACAGGAAAAATAGAGCAGAGATGCCAGGAGACACAGAGGAAAGAAGTTGAAATTCTGCTGTGAAAAGGTACCGAAACGTATGGCTGAACAAGATAAGAATAATGGGTTAGTTTAAGAGTAAAGAGCTAGCAAGCTATATGCCAGAGCCATAGGCTGATCACCATAAAATTAATACAAGTATCTGTGTGTCTCTGCGAGACTGGGGGACTGTGGGACTGTGGGACTGTGAGTCAGAATGTCAGGGCTAGGCCAGAAATTCCATCCCAGAAACCTCATACTACATCTGGGAGATTTATAGATCCTTTTACTTCAAAGTGTTTTTACACTGAGTGTCCTGAGGACCAAGGCAAAAGGGAAAGATACAAAGATGTTGGTGTAATTCCTCAGAGCACTTAGACCATTCATAGACTGGCTTCCTTGCTTGACTGTCAGTGTTTAGATGTAACAGACTAACCTGTCCTTAGAGAGCAGAGTCATTCCTGACTTCAGAAAATAGATGTGAAGTGTTGGGCCTTGGCATTTCAAAGTTAGAAGAGAAATAAGTAGCCATCTAAATTTCTGTTTTCTCTAGAAATCTCAACAAGAAAACAGAAGAGGAGGGTATATCTTTCTCCATATATGTTGCAACCTATGAAATTGAAAGTTTGCTTTGATGACTTTATTCCTGGATATTGTTCTTGTATTCTCAGCAAGACAAAAAAAAGTTTGAATCATGTAGTTTTTTGACTTTTTATTCTGGCCAAAGTGACAATTTGGTAGATGGTGAGATAACAGAGACTACATTTGACATGTAGGCATTTTATAAAGGATATATTGGAAGAAGTAGGTGGTAACATGTGAAGCAGGCACATCGGATTATTCTCACTAATTCTGGTATCCATTCCTGTGGTTGGGATGTTTTGACAGAGCAACCATGTGGGGGTTTTGTGGCTGTTGTCCCCAGTAATAATTTTATTTATGACCCACAGCTCTTAACATGCAAAACAAGCCATGAAATGTCAATCATGACAAAGAAATTTTTCAACACAGTCAGAATAAGAAATGCAAGCTATTTGGCTTTTAAGTTGCAAAAGCCAAGGTCCTCAAGGAAAATTAAAAAAGGCACAGGACAGCTTCTTTTCTTCCTAGCCTAAGGAACCATACTGTCATAGTATGGAAGATAAAGGAGAGCTGTGCCTGTATCCCTCTGAGAAGCAGCTGTAAGAAGGGGCAGTAGCTTTGGAAGATACAATAGAAATGATGGATACATTAGAACTTGCACATTTAAAAAAATTCTGTCAATGCAAATATATTACTGTGATACTATGTATCACAACTATATTAGAAAAAAATAAACAAGAAAGAAAACCAGCAAAAGAAGAAAAGATTAAGAGGAATCCATGAAGTGACACAAACATTTTGAGAAATTGGTCCTCATATGAAATCTGGGAATTCCAACAGCTTTGGGTCAAGGGTGTATACTTAGAGAAAAGCTGATGTTGCACCTCAAGTCCAAGGTCAGTGTGGAGGAGAATAAGAACCATTGTTGCTGTAGTCTGGATCTTGACTGTTCCCCTAGCATATTCCTAGACTGAGTTCCCATAACGGAACCAGTAGAGGAACCTTTTAGACATAGACCTACTTAAGATTTTGAGGTTGCTGAGGCATGAAGAGGTTTGTTATATCCTGGGCCTTTTCTATTCTTTTTCTTCCTTAGCTGTGAGATAAGTAGTTTTCACTGTGCCCACATACTTCGGTTTGCTATAGATCCAAAGCAATGAGACCAACCAAGAACATACTGGAACCCCTACCACTGTGATCCAAAACTTTCTCTCAAAGATGTTGATTTTTATTTCAGGTACATTGTTACAGTGATGAAAAGCTGACTAACGGAGTGCTCCCATGGCGCCAGCTGGGAGTGACTGACAGTTGACTGGGCTTGGGCCATTTCTGGAGCAGCATGTCTCCATCTTTGTGCTACCCTTCAAGTAGAGGTGCTATTTGAATTCTCCGCAGATGTGGCAAAGAGGAATGAATGCTAGAGGTGCTGCTGGAACAGTGTTCGACCATGAGAAATATGTAGGCATGAGACCTTCTGTTATCTTCCTTCAGCATGGACTTCCTGGTTCTCTTCTTGTTCTACTTGGCCTTCTTATTGATTGCTGTTGTCATAATCTGCGTCTTTACAAAAAACCAGCGTTTGAAGGACCTGATCCTGGGAGGAGCATAGGTGTGCTCCAGTATAATCCCACAATGCCTGCAAAGGATCGCACAGAAGATTCTTCACCAGCTCTTCCACACACGCAATCCCACCTTCATTGTCCTGCATCTGCTCTTGCAAGGGCTAGTTTACACTGAGTACACCTTGGAAATATTCAGCTACTGCCAGGAGCTGGGGCTCCATCTGCCTCACCTTCTCCTGCCCTATCTGCTGCTGGGCGTGAATCTGGTGTTCTTCATCCTGACTTGTTCATCCAATCCGGGCACCATCAATAAAACAAATGAATCCCTCCTTCTGCAAGTCTATGAATTCGATGATGTTATGCTTCCAGAGAACTTGAGGTGCTCCACTTGTGACTTAAGGAAACCAGCCCAGTCCAAGCACTGCCTGGTATGTGACTGGTGTGTGCACCATTTCGACCATCACTGCGTTTGGGTGAACAACTGCATCGAGGCCTGGAACATCAGGTACTTCCTCGTCTGCCTCTCAACACTGACGGCCTCCGCTGCCACCATAGCCACTCTGAGCGCTGCCTTTCTGCTCCGACTAGTGGCAGTGTCGGATCTGTACCAGGAAACTTACATTGATGACTTTGGGCATTTCCAGTCTGTGGACACAGTCTTTCTTATTCAGTACCTGTTCCTGGCTTTCCCAAGGATCGTATTCCTGCTGGGCTTTGTCATGATGCTGAGCCTGCTCCTGGCTAGCTACCTGTGCTTTGCTTTGTCTGTACCTGGCTGCCACTAACCAGACCACAAATGAGTGGTGTAGAGGTGACTCGGCTTGGTGCCATCACTGCCCTCTAGTGGCCTGGTCCCCATCAGCTGAGCCTCACATCTACCAGAAGAACATTTACTCCCATGGGTTTTGGAGCAACCTTCAAGAGATCTTCCTACCTATCATCCCTTGTTATGAGAAAAAGAAGAAATAGAATCGGAAGTGTTCTTTTGAATACAATACACATCTATTTGTACATACGGAAAAAAAAAGCTGACTAATATCACTTTATGCAGCAGCAAAGAAGTTAAACTTATTACTTGTTGATTGGATAACAACTGTAGATATGGGATGCAGGCTCTGAATGTAACCAAGAGGAGTTTTTATATCAGCAATTCTGCAGCCAGATGTGAACAGGCTAGTTCATATCAGGCACTTCTTCTCATACATGGTCTGCTATTGGGAGGCCAGTCACTGTGTTGTACAAAGTCTCCGACATCTTTGGGAGAGGTCCAAACACAGAGAAACCAAGGCCTCTGGTCAACAACCAGAGTCAATCAAACTGTGTGATGGAGTCTGGGTACTGGCCTACTGTCAAAAACCCAGTAAGCACCTGGAGAGAAGCACGAGCTTGTTTGCAGATGAGAGACTTGAACTCATATGAGAAGCTACCATTAGTCACCAGTAGATTTAGATTTAAATGTGCTGTAAGATGCTTCCTTTTGAGTTAGATTTTGGACAAAACAACCAATATTTTCTTTCTTGATTTTAGAGAAATATAAGTTACTTACATTAAAAATGGTTGAGGGCCCAAGAGGTAGATCTAAGCAAAAGGAAAGAGAAGCCGTTGGCAAAAGCGACTCAAATGATCTACTTATTTTATCTCTGTTGTTTTGGGAGATTGGAAGTCATCAGGGGAGAGGAAGTTATTGTAAAAGGGAGATTGAATAAAATGTAAACCTTGCTGGGCACCCAAGGGGTAAAATGCCATGCAGTGTCATGTAATGAAACATTGTACAGTTGAAAGTATAGCATGACTCTCACAAACCCAGAAAGATAAGCAGTGGATGTACTCACTCTTTAGTGGACTCTAAACAAACAAAACAAAACAAAAAAAGCAAAGCATGCCCAAGCTGCAAACCACTGAACAGCTTGGGATTGGAAACACGTTGGACTGACCCCTTGGATCCCACTACCCCTAGAGGAACACCTGACTCACT
The DNA here is from genome assembly GCA_004025045.1 of Sigmodon hispidus. Taxonomy (NCBI): domain Eukaryota; kingdom Metazoa; phylum Chordata; class Mammalia; order Rodentia; family Cricetidae; genus Sigmodon; species Sigmodon hispidus. The sequence continues at coordinate 37,194 of PVIH01014416.1, read as the reverse complement.
TTTGAGGGAGGGGGGACAAAACTGAATTTGCCAGGAGTTGGGGCTGAACTAAGCATTATTGGGACCTTGGGACCTTGGGATCACCTTGCCCAGGGGTGGGATGGGGAGATGTGGAGATGAAATAATGACCTGATCTGGTGGGAGAGTGAAGGGACCTTGATTAAGAATATACAGGGATAGAAAATGTGACTTCTTTATTCATAATAAAAAAAGAAAGTATAGCATGACTCTCAAGTTTTATTTAATAATAGAACAATCAAATCACTTCACACATATATTATATGTGGGTCCATATGTTTATGTACATATAATTGAACCAGGCTTTGTTTTTTATTACAATCATTAGTATTTCCTCTAATTAGTCTATAGTTTTGGCATAATTTTAGTTCTTTACTCATTATTGTATTCTACAATACCATTCATGAGTTTTGTATATTATATTCACTTGGATAATTGTCTCGAAATTCTGCATTTTCTTCATGTTTGTTTTCAATGGATAGCCTCTGTACCTTGGTGTGTCGGTTGCTCTTCACAGCTCTGATTAAAATACTACACACACACACACACACACCCACCCACCCACCCACACACACACACAAACACACATGAGCAAACAAGAAAAGAAAGTATAACATGAAAATGCTTGAATTCTGTCTCCATTAGTCTCCATCTCTCCTGTGTGATCTTGGGCAAGTTGTTTAATGTCTTTGTGCGACATTGTTGAACATGCTGCTTAACCTTTTTTTTCCTGCTCTTTGTCTCCCCCTTAAAGTGACCATAAGTATAGTATCTACTCACCAATGTGACGTGAGAATAACATAGTACTATTATTTGGTGCCCTACAGAGAAACTGAGGGACTCCAAGTAATAATATTCATGATCCTTTGTGGTGGGAATGTTCGTTTGTATGCTGTGAAAATTGTTCTTTAAATAAAGAAATTATTTTGGCCATGGCGGGGCACCATAAAAGAAGTAGGTGGAGAAATTGTGGTTCAGGTAGGAGAAGTGTTGAGTCAGAGAGACTCCATCCAACCACCAAAGAAGAAACATGTAAGGGACCCAGGAGAGCCATGGGCACGGCCATGTGGAAAAACAGATGAATAGAAATGGGTTGAATTAACAAGCTAGCTAGTAATGTGCTTGAGACATAGGCCAAATAGGATGAAATTAATATAATGTCTGAGTCATTTTTTTTTTTTTGGGAAAAGCAGGTGAGCAGGTGAGTCAAACCTTTGGCCCGGATGGGGGCCAGGAACCTTTTACAATAATCCCTCACTTTTTCTGTAAGTAAGAACATGGAAGTGGTTTTGCTACAACCTTTGACTGTAGGTCGGTGACAGTGTTGCAGTCATGTTGTTGGGGCCACACTGGTTTATCCACTGCTGGTTAACTGGCTGGGTGGTAATCAGAGGCCTTGCTTTTTCTCTGTGTGGACTTCTCCCAAAGATGTTGAAGAGCTTGTACAGCATAATGGTTGGCCTCTCAGCAGCAAAGAATGTATGAGAAGAAACTTCTGACAACAGCTATCCTGTTCACAGATGGCTGCCAGATCACGTAGCACCACTTTTGCTCTATTCTCTCCAGTAGACAGAATTTACAATCTGGCACACATTTGAGAGGAAGGAAATACAGATGGAAGAGTGACAGTGGATTTATGGCATATTTAAAATAAAGTATGTAAAGTATACAGGACTAAATGATGCATAAGTACATTATATGTTTATCAAATAATAAGCTTAGACTGTTTGGCAGCCTACATGTCCAAATTTAAGAATGCCTCTTTTGTATACAGTATTACCTCACTATCTGGGGGATGCTGGTTCCTGTTTCCCTGATGATACCATCTGCAGGTGCTTGAGTCAGCTATATAAAGGATATAGTAACTTCATATAAGCTGTGTGCAGCCTCTTTTGTCCTTGAGTCATCTCTGGATTGCTTGTATTACTTAGCACAGTGTAAAATGTTGTTACTCTCTGTTCGGGAATAATGACAAGGAATAAAAATCTCCATAGGCTCAGTACATATTGAGTTTTTAAGAGTCTATCCAGCCTCTGTCTATTTGACTCTGCATATGTGGAACACAAGAAGTTTTAGTGCTGTCTAGGTTTTGCCAGTATTGCGAAGAACTACCTTATTAACTAGTGACTTGTCCATGAACTCTTTGGGGCTATCTATGTATAAACTGTCAATAACAGTTAGAATAAGCATTCCAATGGAATTGGAATATGTATATGTTTCACATTTTTTATGTGGTTTGTTGTACTGGTTAGAATTCCAGCAAAATATTGAGAGAGTAAAAGATAAGGCATATTCTTAGTTTTCTACTGCTATTTGAAAAAAAAAATCCTGTCAAATTATGAGGTTTACTAAAAGCTTTTTGCATGGTTTTGGTCAGCGATGAATATTTTCTTCTGGACTTAGATAAGAGCTTTTCTCAAGAATGAATATTGAATTTATTTTTTCCCCAAAGCTACTGAGATGAACAGATGATTTTCTTCTCTCGTTTCTTTTCCTTCTTCATTCATGACTCCTCTCAGAGGGAGGAATCTGAACCAATCCTGAGGTTTCTGAGTGACACTGATTAGGATTCAGAGGCACATCAGCCTAGATAGAAAACATTTGGCTATTGGTTCTTCACAGAATCCTCTTTGGAAAGTCCTTTTGTAAGTTGTAAGTCTTGGTGAATCAAGGTTTGCACTTATTGTTAAGTATTCTTTTCTACAGTTAAATTTTTCTGCTTCATGTTGGTTCTAAACACTGAAGTTCCGAAATAATCATTTATTCAAAGTTGACTTATTTGAGGAGTGGGGAGAATTAGTGTGTGTGTATGTGGTTGCATAGAACCTGTACTCTAAGAGGCTTATTTGAATAAGTTCCTATGCAATTATACATGCATACATATTAATTTCCCCCACTCCCCAAATAAGTCAATGGACTTAAATATAGAGGTAGATTGGCTTCCTAGATTTTCTTTGTGGTAGATTGATTTCACTGCTTTTACTTGTTTTGCTTTGAGTGGGAAGGCACACCCACAGAGAGACATGAGTCCTGCTTTTCCTCAGGGCTCTTGTGAGCAAAACAAAGTCACAGGGTTGGAGGCAGGTAGTGCATTAGCCTGCACACAGGGAGTAAGAAACAAAGCTGTTTTTCATAAGCTTTTCCTCTGAGTAATAAAAAAAATACAGAAAGAACCACACTTTTCTCTTTTCCTTTGGACTCAAGCCCTGTTGACCTTAAAGATTTTACCTCTTCTCCTGTTTAGTCCCCTAGCAGGTAAGAATGGCTGGTGGCTAGCCAGCTGGAAGAATGGATAGGTCCCCTGAAACTCACTTTCCATTTTGACTGTGTTGAACATGTTTCATCCTCAGGCAGCAGTCAGGATGCTCCAAACATCAGGACCGCTGTCACATGAAGTTGCAGGTGTCCAATCTCAACAAATGTCAAACTTGTGCTAACTTGACCCGCTGTATCCGTGTCTCTCCTAGGAGACTGACGAGATTGACAGCTTGCCTCATGAAGAGGCTGCATGAAAAAGTTGGCAATATCTTTGTACGTGTTGGCAAAGCGTAAAGAAAGGCAAAGTTGGCAAGGAATGGAATACTAATTACTACCAGGCTTGGAGGGCCTAGCATGTGCCAGGCTTTACTAAACATAATTTATTTTGTTAGCACTCTGGGGAGCAAGCATTGTGATGTCCAGTTTACATACGAGAGGTTGATATTCAGAGAAATTCTATAAATTTCACTTCAGAGAAGGGTAGATTAAGTTATCTTAAATTGTGCATTTTCATTTATAATTTCAATTACTTCAACACATTGCTTATGTGTGTTTTTAAAAGGACAAGTAAGTTTTACCAGTCAAATATATTACCAAATAGGCTAGAATAATCCATCACTCTTGTAATATCATACTCAGAACTGTGCTGACACCAAGCTTTACTACTTAAGGAGCTATGTATGACAAGACAATCTCTTGCCAACTGTTCCAAATTCAATGGGCTATAGATTTTAATAAATGTTCCCTGTGGGCAAAGAAGGAGAATAAAAATACTTTTACGGATCATTAAAAGCAACATTCTGGTGTAATGGTACTTTCAGATTTTATAAGTTTGATTGTCTGTCAGTATTTTTTAATCACAAATAAATTATTCACCAATAAAAAACAGGCTGGTTCCAACAACTTATTGACTTCAAAGAATACCACCTGCATTAAAAATGCTGGTTCCAAAGGAGCAACCCTCTTTATGGCAACACATTGACACCTGAGTGCTTCATGTCCAAATTTATATTTCTGAAAAATGTCACTCTTTTTATTTTGCAAGAAATTTCTTTTTCCTCTTGACAACTATCACACAAAGCCTTTTGGAATTCAAAAAAAAAATAAATAAACTTTTTCCCCCCAAACCGGAGTACCTTCATGGAGTGGAATGGCTTAACTCTGTTGATTTTCAGCTTAATTCTAGAGAATTTATGAGCAGAGAGTAGAAACTAGTGGTGTCCAGAAAACTTCACCCAAAATAATATATGGATGCAAATGAACACAATGTTTGTAGTTTTATTTAGCAGGAAAAAGTTACCAATGAGATTAATTTTAATTTAGAATGATTATATGATGAATAAATATGAGAACTATGACTTTATTTGATCTCCTTTTATTTTATTGCTGTAGCTGCTTTTAGCAAATAAAAGAATTTCTTAGAACAAAGTAGAAATGCTTGATTGCTTTTGCTTTCGTGGTGTTCATACTAGTGAACAAGTTGATGTATTCAAGATGTAGAATATTGACGAAGGACAAAACAGCACCTTGTATGGATATACTTGAAGTCTGCCAGATTTGATTTTAAGGACACATACCCTCATTCTCTGCATAGTATTTAACTGCCAACTGCCCATGGTAAATACAAAAAAGACATGAAGACTATTCAAGTGCATATAAGCTCACACAAAAAGTGAATGTCTTGTGATCTTGCTTCCTGATTGCAAGACTTATTACTGAGACATATCTATGCTTATTAGCCACTCGAGCACCTTTTTGAAAAAAAAATTATTTAAGTCCTCTGCTCAATTTTAACTGGGTTGTTGGTCTTTTCACTATGGAGTCATAATAATTTTAATGTATTCTGGAGAGTAGACCTTGTTATATACATGACGTATTTTTATAATTATGTGGCTTGTCTGCACTCTATTGATAGTGTACTCCAATGTATAAGTTTCTAACTTTGAGCAAGTTCAACTTATCTACCTTTTTGCCATTAATACTTCAGAGAACAAGACTGTTCATGGTTAAACCCAATGCCATGAAGATTTACTACAATATGTTCTAAAAATTGTATACTTTGGCTCTTATATATTTAAGTCTTTTACTCATTTTGAGTTAATTTTGGTATATCATATGAACTTAGGATCTAAGATCATTTTTTGCAAGTGATTACTCCATTTACTGCATTAATTTAATGAAAAACACTATTGTTTCCCTTGTTGAATGACCTTGGCCAAAAATTAATTGACTGGAAATGTATGACTTTATTTCTGGCCTCATGGTTTTATTTCATTGCTTTATGCGCCTATGCCAGTAACCCACTCTTTTCATTGCTGTGCGTTGGTAGTAAGTCATGAAAGCAGGAAGTGACTCCTCCAACTTTGTTCCTTTTTAAAACTACTTGTGCTATTTGAGAATTACTTTGATACAGTAGAGATTTGACAATCCACTATCTACCTTAGCAAAATGTGAACTGGACTTTTTGCTGGAAATTGCATGAGGTCTATAGATTAGTTTGGAAGCTATTGGTCCTTTAACAATATTGAGTCTTTTGATGTATATATATATATATATATATATATATATATATATATATATATATGTGTGTGTGTGTGTGTGTGTGTGTGTATATATATATTTACATTTACATTTGTTTATGGTTTCTTTACTTTTTTCTTCTACAAATTACTTCATTGCTTAGCCTTTGCTGCCAAGTGTTTTTTACTTTGTTTATTATTTTCTATGCCATCCTTCATTCCCAACAGCAGCTACTAATGGATTTGCCTTAAAATGGTTTTGACAAATGCCTTCTACAGAGTCTTCTTGGCCCTGGATCGTTCTTAATTAGGCAAGAAAAAAAAGCAAATTCTTTGAGTAGGTCTGTCACTCAGTCATCAGACAGTCAACATAATAAACCACAATTCTACCAGAATAAACTTTGTTCTATAGCCTCTGGTACTGGGAGCCTGAACAAGAACTGTTACTCATCTTCATGACTGTTGCTGAGCTAGAAAATAGGGGATGAACACAGCTAAGAGAAAATGTCACCCAACTGTCTCTTATTGAAACTTGTATATTTTTATTGATTAATCAATTGCTGTATATACTTGTTTGCTTTCTAGGATATTGATGGTTGATCCTGACAAGTCTTGCCATTTTTTTTTAATTTCTTTGGCACAGCTCTACTCTATTATTTTTCCTTGGTACCACTCCTAGGTTAGGTCTTTGCTAAGGAAGCACATTCTGAACTGCACTAAACACAGAGATTTACTTCCTGTTCTTGAGGTAGATTGTTGGTAGGCTGGAGGATCTGTTCCACTCTACTTCTACCTCAAGAGGCATCTTAAAAGAATTGCTGTAATTTTGAGTGATGTCAAGAGTTTAAATTGGTGGATTAGGGAAGTGACAAAGTATCTGCCAATTCTCACTCTTCTTTCTGGAAGGGAGAACTCCAGCCAGGTGAGCAGACTGAAAAATAATCATTTGAGAATCAAGATATCTTTAAAAGAAAATTGGAGAGTTTTCCTATTAAGGTTATAGTTAAGAGCATTTACCTGGAATAGCCTTGAACCTCATAGTAATATAACTAGTGAGGTAATTTGTAATGGGTCCAGGAGGTGACAACAACATGGTAGTCCTGATAGTAAACCATCTGGGGCAGTTATTATATGCAGGTAATTCAATATAGTGTACTTTAAAGATAAAAGGAATTATTCAACAGTCCCAAAGGCTCCACTGCAGTTAGCTATGTATTCCAAAATCAAGTAATAATGTTGGCATATTCTCCAATAACACTTCACTTTTTCAGACTAGCAAAATGCTCTCTTACATTATGACCAATAGTATAATAGACCACTAAGATACAAGTAATGGCCGTGTTTGTATTGAGGTGATTGTGTTAACTTAAGAGGTATTTTCTTTTCTTCCCACTGGATCAAGAAACATTCTAGGCAGTTTAACCTTAATTATTCTACACTGAGTAAATCCAAATGCAATGAAGTCTGGGGTGGGGGAGACTTCCCTGTGGTTTGGCAGGGTGCTTTTCCTACAAGATGTTATTGACAAGATATAATTTATGGCATCTAACAAGAATATTTAACATATTTTTATCTGCAAATAATGGATACATGTGAGGATTTCTATTGTTTTATCTTCAGGACTTTATGAGAAACTGTGGAAACAAAAAGGAATGATAAAAATGATTCTTTGTAGAATGAAGAAAAATAGACTTTAACTAAAAGCAACTAAATGGGACCAAGTTGGTCATTACTTATTCGTCACAGGAAAAATTTGTCAAAAGGAAATTTCAATCCTGAATATTTATGCCCCTAATATAAGGGCACCTACTTATGTTAAAGAAACACTGCTAAAACTCAAATCCGACACCAATTCTCACACCCTAATAGTGGGAGACTTCAGTACCCACTTTCACCCCTGGATAGGTCAACCAGACAGAGACTCAACAGAGAAATAAGGAGTCTAACAGACGTTATGATGCAAATGGATTTAATAGATATCTACAGAAGCTTCCACCCAAATGCAAAGGAATATACATATTTCTCAGCTCCTCATGGAACTTTTTCTAAAACTGACCACATAATTTGTCATAAAGCAAATGTCAATAGATACAAAAAATGAAAATAATCTCTTGTAACATATAGGACCACTAGGGCCTAAAGTTAGAGTTCAACAACATCAAAAATCAAAGAAAGCCTACCAACTCATGGAAACTAAACATCACTCAGCTGAACCACCTCTGGGTCAGGAAGTTAAGAAATAAATCGAAGTCTTCCTAGAATTTAATGAAAATGAATCCACAATGTACCCAAACTTGTGGGACACAATGAAAGCAGTCTTAAGAGGAAAATTCATAGCATTAGATGCCTATATGAAAAACCTAGAGAAATCCCACACTAACGACCTAACAGCTCAGCTGAAAGCCTTAGAACAATTAGAAGCGAACTCATCTAGAAGGAGTAGATGGCAAGAAATAATCAAACTTAGAGCTGAAATCAATACAATTGAAACAAAAAGAGCAATACAAAGAATCAATGAATCTAAGAGTTGGTTCTTTGAGAAAGTTAACAAGATAGATAAGCCCTTAGCCAAACTAATCAAAAAGCAGAGAGAGAGTGTCCAAATCAACAAAATCAGAAAAGAAATGGTGAGACATAACAACAGACCCCCATGAAATCCAGAGAATTATACTTTGAAGATCTGTATTCCACAAAAATGGAAATATACTGACTACTTGATGGTAAAACCAAAATCAAACATCAAAGGAACACAAGCAGATTGTTGTGTTTTCTTTTCAGTGTCACCTTGATAAAACCTACATTATCACATCAAGCAGTATATGCTGTGTTCGCGTTAGCCTGTCATCAGTCTTGTCCACCTATCTGGAAACCCTAGTTTCAATAACTTATTACAGATGAGATTAGGAAAAATATAGCAGTATCAGAAGCATCACTTACCTCAATAAAAAGTCTTTGAACTGGGATTGTGAATTGTCTTGTACTTCTGAAGATGTAAAAAGAAGCTGATTGTCATTTGTCCTCAACATTTTAGATTTTGTTACACAGGGAGGTTAAGCTTATTGATTCATTGAAACTACATTTAGCCCCAGTGGGGAAAAAAAATCACATTAGCTTAGCATAGAAAACAGGGGACACATGACTAAAATACAAAACAGCAAAAAAAAAAAAAAAAAAAGCAAATCATTAGCTATATATCTATAAAAAGAAATAGAATACACTCAAGGCCTCAAAAAGGGGGTCAATGCCAGTTGGTTTTTTTTTTTTTATCTAAATTACCTATCATATTAGTTGGGTGAATCATGGGAAATACGATGAAAGAATTAACAGTTAATTGAGGTCAAGTTTGTCGGCAGCTTATCACATTGGAATTGTGTTGTTCCAGTAAGAAGAAATAACATGAGCATTTATTATAGAGGAGGGTGGGCTATCAGAGAAGAAAATGCTTCTAAATTGTAAAAAATAAGGCAGAATTTTCTTTGGTGAGTTAGTTTATCTTAGTCTTGCATACCCAGGATGTAGAGAATATGCTTTTTATTTGATAGGTAGTGGAGTATAAATCAGGGCTTTAGAACTTATCTGAGACACGAGCCAAATTAAGTTTAAAGGACCCATCAGTCTGACTATCCTACAGAGTAGCCTGGGATATGTGGAAATTATAGGTTGAGATAATTAAGTTAGTTAAAAGGCACTTCAATAGTTCTGTGTAAGCAATGACAAGTCAAATGTAGTGGCATACAGAATGATAGCAGCTTTCAGGTGTTTGTCAGTAGACAGACTCACCAGGTGACTGACTACAGAAAAACTAGAGGAGTTAAACTGGATCTTGATAGCTTGAGCAGCAATGAATGAGTGCTGTAAGAATATTATCAATGATAACATGTTAATAAAAAGGAGGGGCTAGAAAAGGGAAATCTTGGGTTATAGAACTCAATATACACTGTGCAAGACATCTGAATTCCTTCAGTCTTAAATTGCACAAATTCAAATAGTCTTGATTATAAAACAATTTCTCATGATGTGCATCACTTTTGGAGTTGAATTTGAGGGGGTGTGCTCATTTTGGAGCATCTTGAGTTTAAAGCAACTGCTGGATATCTCCTGTCTTTGTATACCCTAGAGCAAACCTTTCAGTTCAGAATAAAAAAATTAGTGGCACAGAATACTAGACCATCCAAACCTCATTTTCATTTTTACAAAGAGTTGTGGAAATATAACTTTTTGGCAGAAATGGTGTAATGTGGGTTATACCCAAAATTTTATTTCTTTTGGAAAAAACTAATGCAAATATGTTAAAGTCTGTTTGGGTTAGAAGCAGGTGAGAAAGTATCTATTACTATTGTTTAAGGATCTAAAATTACATTTGCTGCATGGCGCATGGTAAGAGTTTAAAAGTTGAAACTTCACAGGTGTCAAGTTCTCACTGTAGAATTTATTACTTATTAATAAAATCAGTTACCATTGAAAAGAGACTTGTTCAAAAGGTAAGGCCACGTTCAGATCACTGCTTCAGATGGGACAATAAAACTTTGAACTTTACTGAGGTGAACAGAGCAGTGTATGAGAAGAGCTAATGGTGGAGGCATAAACAAGGAAATACAGTAAACACTGGTGTCTGCCTCCTAACTCCCATCTATGTATATTAAAGAGGAAATTAGAGGTAACAGCTTGAAATTGCTTTATGTTTAACTGTCAGGTATAAGCGCTGAAAGGCCAAGAATTTTTTGGAAAATAAAGTGTTTTTTTTTTCCTCAAAGGGTCATATTCTTTAACATTTTTTTAAGCAAAGGAAAATGATATAAAACACAAGACTAGAAAAAAAATTGTTCATGTTCCTATTTACAAGGTTGATTTGTTAGGGATCTGTGAGTGAGTGTGTGGATATAAATTCAGCTTAGATAGTTCCGGTTTTTCCACTTAATGTTCCAGATAGACCCGTTTTCTCCTCTAACAATCCATGTACCTGGATAGAGTGTTGTAGAGGGATTTGTAGAGACTACTCATGTGTTCATATAATAAGCCACGGAACTATTCATGTCTTCCTTTATTCTCTTTATTGAAGGCAAATTCTAAGATGACCCTTAAAGATTTCTTACCCTAGCATTGTAGCTGTAAAATCTCTCTTTGACCATGATCTAGCTATTAGTAATAACTCTTACATATTGTGGAAGAATGTGCTATAGACTTTGATTTCAGCTGGGATCACATACCTATTTGGTACACTCTTCCAGAGTTACCAGCTGCATTGTGGCAAGCTGTTTGAGGGACAAATCCCGCAGACAAGGAACTTATGTCTCCACCTGACTTTCAGTGAAGAGGGCCTGGGGACTTCCAGCAGCTATGTGAGTGATCATCCCTTAGTGGAACCATGAAATGACAGCAGTTACTGCCAAAACCTAAACTGTAGCCCTGAGAGTCTGGCTTTCTGCCTTGAGCCACAGTCATCCAGTTCAGCAATGCCTAGAGTCCTGGCTGACAGTACCTGTGATACAATAAATGCCCATTGTCTTAAAGCACTAAGCCTTAGGAGACTTTTAATAGAACTAAAAACAATAAATTTACATATTACTAAAAACTGGAGAATCGACCAACACTAAATTAAAAGTAGATTATTTTTTGTCAAGTCATATGTGTTTTGGGGCACCACATAGATCATCTCCATAAAAGCCAAACTTCTAAGAACTTTCTAAATGAAGAACAGGCTTAGTGATATAAGCCTTTTTTAAAATTACCTCATCTGATACTGAAATTTGATGAGATGTATCACTTGAAGTATTTAAGGATCAATGGTAATACTCCACACTATGCCTTTTTCTTTCACCTTTTTATTATTGTTATAACTACCGAGTATACAAATATGAGGCAATAAAAAAGTTGTTGAAATTGTAGGTATTAGTTGTGTATATCTAGACTTTCTTTGCTTATGTGAAAAGACTTATACTACTGATCTACTTTACTGTCTATTACACTAGTATGTTATATTCAGTCATACATTTTTACTACAATAATGCCATACTAAATAATTAATTGATGGTATTGAATGCTCGATGCTTTGTAAATTTTATTGCAAATTTATATATTGATCTATTTAGTGACATTTACATTTAGAACCTCTACCTTAAAATATTTTTTTCAAACTTCACTTTGAGTACATTCTGCGTATCCAGGAAGTATCCCATGATGAGTCAAGTTTTCTATGGATCCTGATATCACATGTGTGAAGTCAACTAAACAATAGACTTTTATTTCAATTTCAAATAATGTGCATCCATTCATCACTGAACAGTGAGCATTGCCCTATTACCAGAACATACAATGGATATATAATTTATTAGAAGCTATATTAACTTGTTTTGAGTTTTACAAAGAATTTCACATTAAAGATAGTTTATTAAATATTTTAAAAATATTTCTCATTTAAGGAAAATTGTTTTGACATTCTATAAGTTTTAGAGGATTGGAACTACAAAGCTTGGCAGTAGTGGGGTCTCCTTTGTCTGGGAGTCACAACAGTCCTTTAACCACAACCAGTGTGTTATATTTCCTTGCCTTTCTATTGCAACTTTAATATAGAATTTGATGTGAGGAAGAGAGACAAATGTTATCTAAACTTGTATATGCTTCTAATGTTCATAGGAATCTTTTAAGCTCAGTTCATCATGAACATTTTCTGCTTGTTCTTAAGCAAAACTGTCTGAAGTCCTTTGCAGGTTTTTGCTATCTCTGGGCTGGTCTCCAATTGTCACATGGCAGTTTTAGAAGACTAACTCTTCTCTATCTTCCAGCACCCACTTACCTTATCTCATATCAAATTCTAAAGTCTTTGAAGCTGAAAGTATGCCTTCCTTGCTTATTGTCCAACCTTAATATGATTCCAGTGCCAGAAAAAGAGTGAGCACTTGACACCTCTGTGGAACAGATGAATGGGAAGACATATACTTCTTCCTTTTGTTTATCAGTGTATTCAGAAAACTAAATTTTATGTGTACTATTAGGCCATCCATTCCATGGAGGAAATATAAAGAGCCAAGTATGTCCAACATGGTTGTAGGAAATGCAACAGCTACAGAAAACAAGATGATGAATGCACAGTTCATAAAGATCTTGCCATCTAGCTAGCAACTCTATACCTAGTTGAAAACAGGGTTTCCGTCAGGCAGTGGTATGACCAAGCAAACAAACACTTATGCTGCCCATTAGTGAGAGAGGCCTCTGCTACCTTCTTAACCATGACCTTGCAATGAATTTTCCATATGTACTTCTTCTACTTTCTTTTGGTTTAAAGTTCCAACAAACATACAAAACTTCTTTGAAACAATAAATAAATAAATAAATAAATAAATAAATAAATAAAATTTATGTGGAAATTTATTTAATAGTAAGTGATGAGAAACAAAAAGTCTTTCACCTAGCTCATACTACATAAAAGACTGTAAAAACAGCTGAGCATTCCTGGGCTATGTTCTCTCCATATGTCCCACTAGCCAGACAAAGAGTACCTCTTCCTTGTGTGAAATCTTTTTCGTTGGACAACTGTTTCATGTCTTGGGAATCTCATTTCCTAAGGTCTTACCAGTGACCTTCTGTTAAAAAAATAGTTCTTGTAAAATTTTGGCCAGGTCAAGTTTGGTCTGGCAGCCAAGCAAGGGTGATCCTAGGCAGTCCTGTGAAGCCTAAAACACTATTATGCACCACCCTGGAGTCAGAACATGTTTGGCACTCTGATGACTGGCTTGGTGAGGTAGAATGTCTGGATGAAACCTCATTGCATAAGTCATAATTCTATAATCAAATTTGTACTTTTTTTCATCTAAAAGAGGGAATTTGGCTTCAGGATGGCAGGGAGCAGTGGTAAAGCCCTTCCAGGCTATTTGTATGGCCCATGCCAGAGTTATTTATACTCAATGAAATGGTGCTTTGAGCTGTGCCCAATTACTGGCTCCCCGCCTACACCCAAGCCCCATGTAAAATGAAATCAAATCATACACACCTCTGTCTTTGCCCTCTTTCTCTGAACAGCCAGTGTTTTATAAGACTTCCTGGAGCTTTTCTGGATTTTCTCTTAGAACAGATCAACACTGTTGACTAACCAAGGCTGGCATACTTCTCCAAGGATAAAAGGTCAAGAGAAGCAAAGGTCATAAAAGGTTTTGCTATTCATTATTTAAGATGTAACAAATCAAAAACATGTCTTTAAATTCTTTTATTGTCTCATATATGTTATAAGGGAGAATTTCATGACAACTTTGTGTACACAAGACAAAGCAATCATTTCACATTTGCAGGTACTATATTCCATATTCCTAGTCAGCCACCAAGTGTTCAGTAAGGATGGGCTCCTGGGAAGTACAAAAAGACAGTGAGTCCAGGCTCCTTTCAATGTGTGTCTACTCTATAGTAAAAGATTTCCAGATGCATCCCAGTTGTCTCTAGAATAACAGTGATAATAGGCTGGTCTTTAAAGTAGATGTTAGCTACTTCTGGACTAGGGTAAATCTCTAGGCTATCATCTTCAGAATAGGGCTCACATCTTTAGAAGATTGTGATAACTCCAGTGGTCTTGGTATCAGGCTGTTGCTGCCCTTGGAAAGTCCTTTCAAATGTCCTGTTGAAAATGCTTGTGATGAAGGAGCACTTACATTCTATGGCTTGAGGAAAAATTATTTCTGCTGCTGCTGCTGCTGCTAATGCCATCAGTTTTGTCCCAACTTTAAATGAATATGATTTATCCTCACAGCTAGGGTTGGTATTCTCATCTGTTTTAACACGTTGGAAAAGTGAGACCCTGAGGAATTCATAAGTAACTTGCCAAAAGCATTAAGTGACTAGTATGAGAGAGAGAACCAAAATTTGAACCCTGCTATGAAAATGGTTGTTAATTATTTTTGTAAAGTCACAAATTATTTTCTACATGAGCTATTAAGTATCAATAGGGTTTGGCTAGTTCATAACCCATTTAGAATGTTAGAATTCATCTTTTAAACAAATTAAAAATTAAAATAAATATATATTTATATGGCCCTTGTAACTCAATTTATTAGACAATTTTCTCTTGTAGTGCTGGGAGTGAGCACTGGTTTGTACATACTACGCCAATACTCTCCTATTGAGCAACAGTCTAGCCTCATCTAATGCTTTTCAGTGCTAGGGGGTCTCAAGTTCTAACATTGAGATTTGAGTAATAAATAAATAAAAATCATCTCTTGATCTCATCTATAAAGTTTTCTTTATTTACTATTTTTATTGTCTAATGAGGTTTAATAGTAAATTAAAGATAAAATAACCTGTTGGGAGAAGAGAGAGTGACTAGGAGGGGCAGGAGGGGAAAGGGACTTTGAACAAGGGAATACAGGGATAAAAAAATATGACTTTATTTATAATAAAAAATTGTTTAAAAATATGCAAAAAATTCTTTAAGAAAAAGAATATGCAAACAAAACAAAACCCGAACAAACATATGGATCTCAGTGCAGAGGACCCAGCAGCTACCATTTGAAAAAAAAAATGTCTAGATGTGACTACCTTAGGTCTCAAGCCAGGAACAAATGGTTGAGGCACCTGTTTACCATATCAAAGCAGAGGTTGACCACCAGGTTTTCCCTGCATCTCTCAATCTCCTAAACTTCTTCAGCCCAGAAGCAGGCTGCCCTTCCCTATGTAATCCAACTATTTTGCTATGCTGGTCCTTTTTGGCCCTTTTGGGCTACCCTCTACCTTCCTGGCCTCTTGATCCACCCTCCTCCCCAATCTCCTCACATGGCCTGGCTAGGTCTGGTCACATGTACTATGGACTCACCCAGATGTCCCTGCCTCTGGCTACTCTTTCCCTTTTATCTATAGTAAACCTCCTCTATCATACCTAGGACCAGTCATGTCCTTTCATTTTTATATTTTTTCTTTCTTTTCCTTCCTTCCTTCCTTCCTTGTCCTTCAGACCATAAATCTGTAATCTTAGTAGTGGGGGTGGAGGGGCCAGCAAGTCTAGCCAACTGGGGAGCTCCATGTTCTGTGAGAGATGCTATCTCAAAAAATGAAGTGGAGAGGGACTCAGAAAGACACCTGACGTCAATTGCCAACACACACACACACACACACACACACACACACACACACACACACACACACACAGAGCAATCTGTCTCTATCATTCCAGTTTGCTGGAAGAGAAACCAGGGTGACAAATTAGTGGTGACCAGAAAAGGAATTAAAACAGGAGCAGTCTCAGGATGATGGCAATCTGAGTCCTCTACAGTCACTTTTCCCTTCCCGACTGGCTTCCCAAATGTCTATCTAATCTGTACCCACTCTTTGGATCAATTTGAGCAATTCCTTGTATGGGTGTTGTCTGATGGTATCAAAGCCTTGTCGCTTTAGAAAAGCCTAACACTGACACCAGGCTGGCCAGATGCTTAGCTGAGTCTCAGGAGGGTAATGAATGTCAGCTATTGAATGTTTTCAGGGAGCAGAGCCAGCAATAGCCTGAGAACTAAGGCCTGAATCTTGTCAGGGACCTGCCTCTGATAGTTCTATGGTATTCAAAATGTCACTTAACTGCTCTTGGCTTGGTTTTGTGTTTGTAAAATAAGAGGTAGATGTGATGTCATACACCTACAGTAGAAGCAGGTAGAACATGGAGATCCTCAACAACATAGTCTGAGGCCATCCTGGAATACAGGGGACTGCATGTCAAAAAAATTAATAATTAAATACAATAAAAAACCTGTTAACAAATTATAATAAATTCAATGAAAACAATGGGAAAAGAGTAAAGGAGATAGAAAATGAGAAAAACTGAAGCAATTTCTCCTCTTCTTGAATGCAATTTTTATCAGTTCATCGAGAATTTATTTTATACCTCTATGAGATTTTTTTTTTTATAATATTAAATCCCTACTCCTTTCTCTAATTTATTCCAGGTCTCTTCCCTACTCCTCACTCTCTCTCACCAAGTCTGCCCTGTACTGCCCCACACTCACAGTTGGGGGCCTATCCACTGAATAGTGGTCACTGTATTAGAGGCCACACCCATAAAGCCATCAGCTCTTCTTCTCCCTGCATTATGGCCTGTCATTTGCTCCTCAATGAACTGTGAGTGCCCATAAGCCCTTCCCTCTAGGAATGTTGACTGGCTTGATCTTATGCAAGTCTCCAGGTAACCAGAGTTGTTATGAGTGCATGAGAACAGTAGTCCTGTTCTGTATAGAAAACAGTGCTCTGGTTCTCTTAGACATCTTGCTCTACAGTCTCTCTCTCTTTTTTCATGATAGTTTGCTGAGGAAAATCTTTTTGTACAATATAAATATGTATAATTCTGATTGGCTAATAAAAAGCTGTTTGGCTAAGAGCTGGGCAGGAAGAGATTGCGCACCAGAGCTAGACTAGGAGAATTATGGGAATAGGAAGGGCAGAATAAAGGACTTCTTGTAAAATGCAGAAAGCAAGATGAGAATGACATACTGATAAAGGTACCAGATCATGTGGCTAAACATAGATAAGAATTATGGGTTAATTTAAGTAAGAGTTAAGTATTAACAAACCTGAGCTACTGGTTGAGAATTTATAGTTAATATAAACTTCTGTGTGATAATTTGGGATATGGCTGCAGGACAGGGTAGAATAAAAAAAACTTTGTTTATATATATGATGCTCCAATGTACTGCACATAAATCTACATAAAGCTGGAGAAAGCTTAAGAATAGGATTCTAGATACACAAAAACAGAGTCAAGACCAGCTTCATAGTCCACATCTCTTCATAGTTTATGTGTCCTCTGGCTGCTGCAAAAAGCTGTGATACAGAGTTTGCAGTGGGTTTAGGGATTTTGCTTATACAAACAAGCAAGTTTAGAGATACACAGTAAGAATAGATTCAGACAAAAAAAAAAAAAAAAAACCTCCTAAATGAGTTTCAATATGATGGGTGTGTGTGTGTGTGTGTGTGTGTGTGTGTTTGATGGTGAAGCAAGAAGGATTATACACAGAATTAGAGTAAGAATAGTTTTAAAATAAAATCCTGGGGCTGGAGAGATGGCTCAGTGGTTAGGAGCACCGTCTGCTCTTCCAGAGGACCTGGGTTCGATTCCCAGCATCCACATGGCAGCTCACAACTGTCTGTAGTTCCAGTTCCAGGAAAACACCAAGGCAAATAATTAAATAAACAAATAAAAAAAAAGTTAAAAAAAATCCTTTGAAGGGGGAGTAGTTTGATGTAAAAACAAACAAACAAGCAAACAAACAAACAAACAAAAGAAAAAAAAAGCCACAAAAGAATGGAAGATACACAGTGTCTGGATTATGTATATTAATTGTGTTGTCTTTAATTTTTTTGGCTATTAAAAGACCTTGGTTTATAAAGGCTTCTGGATTAAACTAATTTATATATTTTAAAAATATCTTGATTTCAAGGCTTAGGTCAATAAGTATGTCACTTTGGGAAGAAGTTATGCTTTTGTTTCCACAAGAAAAGAGAGACAGTGGATTCATTCTGGGTTAACAAAAATTAGGTTTAATCAAGGAGGACCCCTTGAAAAATCTCCAATGGGAACAAATGTTTCAGATTGCCTCTGTCAAGGCTTCTGGTTGAGAGGATCTAGCCTTACAGAATACTCCATCAAGACTTGACCATCATCCTAAATTTTCTCAGCACCCACAATCAGCAGAAGTAGCCTAAAAAATTATGCTCTCATTTCCCAAAATAAATTATGAGTATTTGTTATTATTTGGGGTGGTGGTGGTTACAAGTTATTATGAATAATGGTCAGGAAAAAAGCTGAATAAAGAAGATTAGATTCAAAGATCTTTCTTAAAAAGTGGGGAGGGATATGATATAGAGATAAGATAAACGGGTAAATTATTAAATTTACTTTTAAATAAAAAAGCAACTACTAGTCTTAAATGTTTATATTGGTATGGATTTTATATATAGATATAAATTTGAGGTTATTTCTGATATACTGTATATATGCTTCTACTTTTTAAAAGTATTTTTGTATAGTTATACAAATTGAAAGTTTTTGTTACAACTTACAGTACCTATGTTTCTACTTTTATTTGGAGCATTGTACTTATAGAGCTCAATTAAAAATATAATATATAATTGAGAAGTATAGATTGATAGTCATTTATAATAGTCAAACTTATAATCATGTTAGTTAGGTTTTCTCAGTATACAGGGATATATTTCAGGTAGTAGGTAATCTTCAAACACTTCAAAGTCCTAAAAAATATGTCATTAAAAATGTTAGTAACCTAAGGCTTTTCATAACAGTGAGACACATCTGCTCTTGGAAGCACCAATCTACTTCAGTGAGGACGATGGGTATTGAAGAAACTCCATATGGAGTTTGTTTTCTTTACGGCAAAAGCTAGCCATGTGGGCAAAGAAACTTCTGACAGTTATTATCCAAACTGGACAAGTAGGACACAAAAGAAAGCAACTACAAAAGGTTGCTAAGTAAAGGGAGGATAGCCCTTCAAAATTTCCTGCCTCAATGAAAAGTCTGTCAGATACACAGAGAGATAATGTCTCAACATTACAGAAGAACTTTAGGTGACTGTCCTAAAGATGTCCCATTATTAGGTAATATTATATTCTTCTGGGATCTCTGATGGAGTTCAAAAGTAAATAGTTATAATTAAACTTCTTCTTAGTTATATAAAAAGGTAAATTAGATGTAAAGCTTTAGACTCACCAAGGTAAGATAGATGATACAACATTTTTTTCTAATGTTATCAAATAATAATAGGCTAGACATTTTAATCATAATTCTTATAATTATTTTTATTGTATACAATTTTACTATATTAAAGTTAAAATCTCTTTTTACAGACAAAAGGGAGAAATGCTGTGGAATATTCTTTTCATTGTATGTGTTACTTTAATTGGCTAATAAAAAACTAATTGGCCAGATCTTTGGAAAGATTGATTCCCAGTTTTCTGAGAAACCTGCCATACTGCATTCCAGAGTGGCTGAACAAGCTGACACTCCCATCAACAATGGAGGAAAGCTTTTCTTGCTCTTCATTCTCTCCAGCATAGGCTGTCACCTGTGTTTTTAATCTTGGGCATTCTGACAAGTGTAAGTATCTCAAAGTTGTTTTGATTTGCATTTCTCTGATGGCTAAAGATGTTGTACACTTTTTCAAGTGCCTCTCAGCCATTTGTAATTTTTCTGCTGAGAATTCTCTTTTTAGTTCTGAACCCTGTTTTTAATTGGGTTATTTGGGGCTTTGGGCTCTAGTTTCTTGAGTTCTCTATATATTTTAGAGATCAGTCTTCTGTCACTTGTAGGGTTGGTGAAAATCTTTTTGCATTCTTTAGGCTGTCATTTTATCCTATTGACTGTGTCCTTGACTTTGCAGAAGCTTCTCAGTTTCAGGAGGTCCCACTTATTGATTGTTGTTCTTAGTGTCTGTGCTACTGGTGTCATATTTAGGAAGTGATCACCTGTGCCATTTCATTGGAGGGTATTTCCCACTTTCTTTTCTATCAAGTTCAATGTGGCTGGGTTTATGTTGAGTTTTGCGCAGGGTGATAGCTTTGAATCTATTTGCAGTTTTCTATACACAACCATCCAGTTATGCCAACATCATTTGTTGAAGATACTATCATGTTTCCATTGAATGTTTTGGGCCTTTTTGTCAAAAATCAGGTGTTCATAGGTGTGTAGGTTAATGTCTGGATCTTCAATTTGATTCCATTAATCCACAAGTTTGTTTTTATGCCAGTGCCAGGCTTTTTTTCTTACTGTAGCTCTATAGTATAACTTGAAGTCGGGTATGGTGATGCCTCCTGAGGTTCTTTTGTTGAGGAAAATTGTTTTGGCAATCCTGGCTTTCCTGTAATTCCAAATAAAACTGAGTATTGTTCTTCCAATGTATGTCTGTAAAAAATGTGTTGGGATTTTTATGGGAATTGCATTGAATCTATAGATTGTTTTGGTAAGATTGTCATTTTTACTATGTTGATCTTACCTATCCAAGAACATGGGAAATTTTTGCATTTTCTGATATCATCTTCTATTTCTTTCTTCAGTGATTTAAAGTTTTTGTCAAACAGATCTGTTACTTCTTTGGATATAGTTACACTGAGACATTTATTACTATTTGCAGCTATTATAAAGGGTGAATTCAGCAATATCACTATTGGGCATATACTCTAAAGATATACATTCACACCCCAAAAATATTAGCTCAACTCTGTTCAAAACAGCCTTATTTGTAATAGCAAGAACCTGGAAACAACCTAGATGACCCTCAACTGAAGAATGGATTAACAAACTGTGGTACATCTACACAATGGAGTACTACTCAGCAGTAAGAAAAAAATGATATCCTAAAATTCTCAAAATGGATGGATATGGAGAATAACCTCCTGAAGGAGATATCACAAACTCTGAAAGATAAGCAGGGTATATACTCACTCATTAGTGGACTTAAAAAAGCAGGTAAAGAAAATACTTTCTTAGATTAAAAAAAAAAAAGAAAAGAAAAGAAAAAAACTAATTGGCCTATAGCTGGGCAGGAAGAAATTTTGCTCCAGAACCAGACTAGGAGAATTCTGGGAAAGAGGAAGGATGGAGTAGTAAAGTTAATGAGACCCACAGAAAAGCAAGATGAGAATGCCATACTGAGAAAAGGTACCAAGTCACATGGTTAAACATAGATAAGTATTATGGTTAATAAGTAAGACTTGTTAGTAACAAGCCTGAGCTACTGGTCAAGCATTTATAATTAATATAAACTTCTGTGTAGTAATTTGGGAAATGGCTGTTGAGTCTTTGGAAGCAGGACAGAAAATATTCATCCACAATGGTTCCCTGAGCTTTGGGTTGAGGAGAGATGTCTGCTATTTTTCAACCAGTGAACAGTTTACCTTTTTGATAAGGTAACACATAAAAGGAGAAGAGAAGATGAGAACATGAGATACATGGAAATGCAGTAGAAAGGCCTTCTAGGTAACTCTAGGTTGAAAATATATTAATGTAGGTCTACCTAGACATGTTTTAGAAATAGCTAGGGGGAATGTCCACTTGAAGTAGAGGGAAAAGAGGTGGAGAGAGAGAGGAGCAAGAGAAGAGGTAGAAAGGGAGATTTGAACACACGTGAGTTGGAGAGATAGCAGAGAAGCAGAAGCTAGACAGCCATATTGGTGATCATTTTGACAAATGTGTGAATTTCACAGTGAGACTGGAGGTCATAATTTTGAACAGAGGAAAGGATAATCAGACATTGGTTTTAAAAAGGATTAGTCAGACATTCTGTGCCAAATGCAGTATGGAACCAAGGGCTTGGCAAAGGAAGCAACCTGGACACTAGGCAGGATGCGGGTTGAAATAAAGATCTGAACCAATATGGAGAGTCAGTGTGTAGCAATGGTAGAATTGCTGACAAGCTGAGAAATGATAGAGAAAAAGGAAAATTAAGATGCCTCTCAGGTTTTCCTGTTAGCAGGTAGAGGAGTGAGATATCTAAGTGAAGGGTGGAAGTTGGGTGTTACAACAGACTCGAGGAAATCTTAAGTTTTTTCACTGAACTTGGTGATTTTGAGGTTGAATATTAACTATCCAGGGTCTATGTCAATAAATCAAATAGATATTTGAATTCAGAACTCATATGACAGTTCAGAAACAGAAATATAAATTCAGGAGGTTATTTGAAACCATGAAATAGAAAGAAAATACCCTAGAGACAGTATTCAAGAACCTAGCCCTGACCCATTTAAATGATAATGGAGGAGTAACCCAACAGCAAGATAAACTTCTACAAGGAGCAACTGGTGAAGAAGAGCAGAGTATGGTGGCTCTGATGGTCTAAGAAGAACATGGGGGAATAGATAACTGTATCAGGATGGGTTATTAAATCCAATAGTGGATCAGGCAATTGGAATTTATCTGAGATACAATATATGGTCACACTTAAATCAAATAAACACAAAGTTTTATGAAAATTGTTTTAATAACCAATTTCTTCCATAAAATTATTCATTTCATATTTTCTAGTATGAAAAATTAAGTCCACCTAAATAAATAGAAGCACATAAGTAAAAAAATAAAGCAAGAATGCATATAAACATTTTATGTGTAAAAGATGAACTATTTATTTTCTGTGACCCCTTTATCTGACTGAGTTTCTATGTAAGAAGGATAGGCATGATAAATTAGCTTCAAAGCAGCTCCCTGTCCACTTTCTTGGTGGAATAAGGATAACGTTGTTGCTAAAATGTAAAGTTTTCTGTTCTTTTTCTTTGCTGGTTTTCTTCTAACTAAATGTTGGCGTCAGTCACAAAAGGCAGTAGCAAGGCTGACAAAGAGCATTCATGAGCATCTAAGGCTTTCACTTGCTTAACAAGGACCACCATGTAGTTGAACAAAATACTTGTTATTTCTTTAAATTAAAAACAGACATTTCACAGCACCTAGTTCAATAACATTTCTTACAAAGAATATTTGTAGAAGCCCAGGCCAAACACAGAAGTGGCATTGCTCATGACTCATGCCAAGGGTCTTTCAAACATCCTGAAATAATAGTCACAGCTTTTTGTTGTTTGTTTTTCCCTTCAAGACTAGAACATAGTGAGCATACTATTTTTCGCACCACTGTTAAGTAAAAGTGGAGAATTTACTTCTGGTAACTCTCATTCCATTCTGACATCAGGTGCTCATGTGCCCAGAACCTCAAGTTTTCTTACTTTGTCAAGTTCCCAATGTCTTTCCTTGGTACCTAATGACTATGTTTTTCACACATGAACACACACACACACATACACACACATACACATGAACATCTAGATTTTTAAAAGATCATTTCTGTGCTACTTTATAGATTGTTCATTTTTTTATTTAATAAATATTTCCAGAGTACTCACTGTGTGTCCAGCACTGTGCCAGACACTGAGTGCCCAGTTTCAAATGACACATTTGCTTCTGTGACTATAGACTCTGGTGAAAGGAGTAGGAGGAAGCAAAGCTTTCAGAGAGGTCAGCAATGCTGTGAATTATATCTGAGCATGTGACTTCATGTTCCATGAGAACAAGACTTCCTGTATTCCTCTCATATGACTACACTCAGTGATTTTCAAAGCACTGACTCATTAAAAAGAAATTCAGTTCACATTTCTTTTTTTTTCTTTTTTATTATGAATAAAGTCTCATAAAAATAAAATATCTTTTTTTTCTTACTGCTGAGTAGTACTTCATTGTGTAGATGTACCACAGTTTGTTAATCCATTCTTCAGCTGAGGGGCATCTAGGTTGTTTCCAGGTTCTTGCTATTACTAATAGTGCTGCTATGAATATAGCTGAGCTAATGCCTTTGGAATATGACTGTGCATCTTTAGGGTATACACCCAGAAGTGGTATTGCTGGGTCCTTGGGGAGATTCATTCTCAGTTTTCTGAGAAATGACCATACTGCATTCCAGAGTGGCTGATCAAGATTACATTCCCACCAACAATGGGAGCAAGTGTTTCCCTTGCTCTGCAACCTCTCCAGCATAGGCTGACATCTGTGTCTTTTATCTTAGCCAATCTGACATGTGTAAGGTGGTATGTCAAAGTTGTTTTGATTTGCATTTCTCTGATGGCTAAAGATGTTGAGCACTTTTTTCAAGTGCCTTTCAGCCATTTATAATTCTTCTGCTGAGAATTTCCTTTTCAGTTCGGACCCCCATTTTTTGATTGGGTTATCAAGGTTTTGGGCTCTAGTTTCTTGAGTTCTCTATATATTTTAGAGATCAGTCCCCTGTCACTTGTAGGGTTGGTGAAAATCTTTTCCCATTCTTTAGGCTGTCATTTTGTCTTATTGACTGTGTCCTTGGCTTTGCAGAAGCTTCTCAGTTTCATAAGGTCCTACTTATTGACTGTTGTTCTTAATGTCTGTGCTACTAGTGTTATATTTAGGAAGTGGTCACCTGTGCCAATGCCTTGGAGGATATTAAAATCTTTTGGTCGGCTTTTAAGTTAATATAGTTCTGAATATTTGTCCTCCATAGATAATAGCATCACCCAATGAAAAACACTAGACTACTTAAATATCAAAGGCTCAGAGTAAGTCACTAGGAGTAAACATGAGTTTGTCATGCAGGCTGCCCCATAGCCTAGCACTACTTGGATCTTCTTCATTTCTTTCATAGAGTTCTCAATATAATCTGTCTCTTGGGCTCTTCTGGATGTTTTTGGTGTGTGTGTGTGTGTGTGTGTGTGTGTGTGTGTGTGTGCGTGTGTGTGTGTGTATGTGTGTGGTGTGTGCTTTTTCACTCTATTGTACAGAAAAGGATGTTAAATGCTCCCTAAAAAATTGTTTCTCTTTTGTCTTGCTGGCCAATCTTCCTGCAGTCAGATTCCCCTCTCAGCACTTGTCTGCCATTGTGTCTTGGCCCTACTGTTCTACTCCTTTGATGAATCAAACTGTCTGGATCTTGCCTCTCTGGAGGCTGTTTCTTCCAATATACACATGCCTTTTTGAGTTTTGCATTTTTTCTTTGTTGGAAGGTGACAAGTTGTATAACATTTCAAAGAGTGAGAGCCTAAATAAAAGCAAATTCTTATGTCTTAAAAATTCCTTTTGGCTCTATGCAACACTGAGTTGCCACTTTTCCAAAGAAATGGGAGACCTAGATCATTAGTTTACCAACTTTATGAGTCTCAGAAATTCTTATGGGCTGTTTTGCATGTCTTGGACTCTAAACCCTCATTGCAGGATTGGGGCAATGTTGGCTGTTGGTAGAGCAGACACAAAACAAGCACAGCCCAAATGGCCATATTATTTTCTTTTAAGGAACCCTTAGGATATTATTGGTCATGGCAGAAAGACAGGAAGGAAGACAATATTGATTGATTTGAAATGTACAAACTTTGATTCCTAAGAGACCATCTTAAGTTGCTAGGTGAAAGAGAAGCTAACAGGATGGTCATTAGATAGAGCTGATGAAAGCAGAGAAATGTGACAGAACACAAGCTGAGGCGATTTTTGTCTGCCCAGTTGACAACCTTGGGAGTTCTGAGATCAGTCTTGAAAATTCTTCTGCAGCTGCAGAAATATATATATATATATATATATATATGTATATATATATATATATATATGTATATAGTTATGGAATTTTGTTTTAGAGTGTCTTTTCAAGTAAACCAGGGTGGAAGACTATCTATTATAGGAAATATTTAGTCACTAAGCTTTGAAAGTCAGCTAGCAAGTATCTGAAATGTAACAAACCCTTTCATAAAGCATTATTTGGTTAATTTCTTAATTCCAAAAATATGTTGTAACATCTGTGCTAACCTCTCCACTGTGCAAATGAAGATATTAAAGCCCATAATTTCTTTTTTTAACATTAAATCTGTCAGTATCTTATTTTTAATCATGACTATTTAGCTTCCAAAACTGTAGGACCATATTGTTTATAAGTCTCCCAGCAGGTACAGATATAGATATGACATTGTGCTATAGCAGCATAAATGCCCCAATACCTGTATAATTTTTAATATTTTAGTTATTTAAAAATATTTTTTAAATTATATTTTTATAGAATAAAGTCTCATTTTTGTCCATGTATCCCCTTGTTCAAGCTCCCTTCCTCCTCCTGCCCATCCCAGTCACTCTATCTTCTCCCCATTCCTCTAGCTTCTCCAGAAAGGGCAAGAGGTCCCAAGGTGGATTAGTTCAGCATCCACTCCAGGCAAGTCCAATTTCCTCATCCTAATATCAAGACTGGGTTAGGTATTCCTCTGGAGAAAATGTAAAGCCCACAATTTCAAGGGCTACTATGAACACTAAACAAAGGATAGCAACTGAAAAACATGCTAAATTTATTTAACCAAATGTTGCATGAAATGGGGAGGATGCTTCAGAAATGGAAATTGAGTGGTCCTTGTAAAACAGTATAATTGTTCTGAGGTTCAGTGAGGACTAGACATAATGTCTCATCTAAGTGATATGTAGAATGATAGGAACTAGAGTCAATAAATTGGTTGAGAGACTGGATTACTGGGTCATTCTTGTTCACATTTTCTTGGCCTGTTTGTGTGGTATTTTTTTCCTCCAGGTATGGAGTAGAACTTGCTGGGATGAAAAAACGGAAATCCCTCATAGCCATTCATCACACAAAGGTTAAAATGTGATGGTTTCTTGCTCTCAATTTTATTCAGTTCAAAGTCCTTTTCAGTACTGTTTTCTCAGCATGACACTGAAATAGGTAGGCTATTTAAGAATAAAGATACAGGGGCTGTGGTAATGCAGCAGCAGAGCAGCGGCTAAGCACCAGGTAAGGCCTTTGATTTATTTCCCATAGATCACAAAAATCATAAAAAAGAAAAAAATTAGAAGATGAAAACATAACAATAATGAATGTGAATTATAATCCCTACTTGGCTAATAATTTCATTTTTAATATTAGAATTTTATATATAATCACTTGAAATACTCATAAATTTGTAAAATCAAAACTCCTAAAACCAGATAAAATATGACTGAGTTTATTTTTTTAATTGGAACATGGTGCATGTTATAGATTTTTTTATGATCAAAATATACTGAATAGTTGTGTAATTTTTTTATTGAATAAAGTCATTTTTTTATCCATGTATCCCCTTGCTCAGACTCCCTTCCTTCTCCTGCCCCTCCCAGTCACTCACTCTTCTCCCCATCTCTTTATCTCCACCTCAGCAAGGGCAGGAGATCCCAAGGTACCAAGGTGGCTGAGTTCAGCTTCCATTCCAGGCAGATCTGCTTTCCTCACCCCAACATCAAGACTGGGTCAGGTGTTCCTCTGGAGGGAATGGGCTCCAAAGTTCTGGTCCAAGGTGTTTCAAATCCCAAGCTGTACAGTGGCTGTGGTTTATAGCTTGGACATTCTTATCTTTTTGTTTAAAGTACACTAATTAGTGAGTGCATCCCCTGCTTATCTTTCTGGTTTGAAATACCTCACTCAGGAAGATATTCTCCAAATCTATCCATTTGCCTGCAAATTATAGGATGTCATTTTTTCTTACTGCTGAGTAGTACTCCATTTTTAATCCATTCTTCAGTTGAGGGCATCTAGATTGTTTCCAGGTTCTTGCTATTACGAATAATGCGGCTATGAACATAGTTGAGCTAATACTTTGGAGTGCAAATATGCATCTTTAGGGTATACGCCCAGTAGTGGTACTGCTGGATCTTTAGGGAGATTGATTCCCAGTTTTCTGAGAAACCTCCATAGTACATTCCAGAATGGCTGAACAAGTTTACATTCCCACAAACAATAGAGGAGTGTTCTCCTTGCACGGGCAACCTCTACAGCATAGGCTGTTGTCTGTGTCTTTAATCTTAGCCAATTTGACAGGTGTAAGGTGGTATCTCAAAGTTGTTTTGATTTGCACTTCTCTGATAACTAAAGATGTTGAGTACTTTTTCAAGTGCCTTTCAGCCATTTGTAATTCTTCTGCTGAGAATTCCCTTTTTAGTTCTGAAACCCCTTTTTTGATTGGGTTATTCAAGGTTTTGGGCTCTAGTATTGTGTTGGCCCAACTCTGCCATCTCTGGACTTGTGTATATGGAAGGATTACACATATTAAAGATGAGTCAAGTCTTCATAGTTTCAGGACAGCCAGGGTACAAGTAGAAGTATATACATGCAAAAAAAGGTATATAGGCTTGTTCTTATACCTAATGAAATACATTTATTTATTCATAGGTTAAATTCACATATGACTAAACTTAGATGTAACAAAGAGATATTTTTAACTACATATATTTAGAAAATCATTTTCTATATGTCTGGGTTGCCTCCCCAAACTTTTCAATAAGACACCATCGCTGAAGATTCCCCACACTTTGAACATAGGATTTGGAGTGATTGAGCTGGAATTGATCAAAAATCCTCTTCCCCAAGGACTATCACTCACAGAATATAAAGGTGCTATGTAAGCTGATAAAAGCAGAAGGGCAGTAAAATAAATCTATCTAGTTAGAAAGCCTATGAATCACAATAACAATCAGCCTGGTAAGATCTTACAGCTGTTCAGTAATGGCACTTATAGCCTGGTGGTAACCAACAGCTGTGTAATTGGACTTAAGGGCTTCTCAATGGAAGAGATTTCATGACTGGTTCTGTAAACCTAGCCACCCACCCATGGCTGGAGAATCTGTAGATGCTAGACGACAACTTACTACTGCCGTTTTCCTAAACCAATACAATTTCCAACTGTATTCTTAGTTCTTATCCTTTGTTATTAAAATATTCATGTAGTGTGTAGTTGGTGAATATTCACAATGTGGGGGAAAGCATGCTACATGCTGTATAATCTCAGTTACCTAAATGTATGTCTACTTGCAGCATCTAGAAGAACACATCAAACTGAACTGCTTGTGACTGAGTGACTGTTCTTGGCTTCTTGTGTTTTGTTTCCTGTAATGCACATACTACAAAATAAAGGCTTCTTTTAAAAGCCTAAAAAACCAAAATTCTGAATTTCAGTGTTCCTTCTGAGATTCAGGGCAATATCTTAACTGGAACCCACATAAGATTAAAATAAAAAAGTGATTACATAGTTTTAACACACTATGACACAGAATACACACAACCATTCCTACAGAGAGGGTAGGTAGCATAGTGAGGAAACACTGGCTCTAAAACAGCAAGGAAAACATCAGACTCTGCTGCTCCATGTCTGATGCCAAAAGGCTCTCTAGGTCCCCAACTCCTTTCAGTTTTGATGACTGAAACATACTTCTCTCTCTTGGCTGATTCCACTCTCTATTAGAAGCTTTCCTTAGCAGCTATACCATGGCTCTGGCATCTTCAACATTTTGAGGTCTTCAAGTCAATCCAGACTTCACATTCACAGTGTCATAGAATGTTCTATCTGGGCCTTCCTGCAGGGACATTCATGACAAACACCTGGCCTCAACAGTTTTCCTGAGTCACAGAGGAAGATTCCATAACTCTTTCTGGTATCCTTGATTCTAAAGCCAGAACCATTTGGCTGAAGCTGACAAGTTCTGCTGTTTGCTGGGACTGGAACTTGGCCCCCTCATTCAAATACATTTCCATCAACTTTCTGTTCTCAATAGTTTCCTTCACAGCTTAAGTTTTCTTTAATTCCTTTGGACAAGTTGGAAGCTTTGTTGGGTGGGGTCTTGCCCTGAGATCAACACTTCCTTTATTTCCTTTAGCATGAGGCTTAAACTTTTCTATTTTTTATCACTTTAAGCTCTGGACTAAGCTGCATTATACTTCCTGGTGCTTCATTTCTCATCAAATTGTACATTTTGTATCTTTCCTTAATCACCATGCTCCTTCTCATTATAGATCTGCATAAGATTGATCACTAATAATCAAATAACACAGTCAATCCTAGGCTGTTTCGGATCTCTTTGCCAATCTACAAATTCTTTAATTTAGCCTCAGGCAGATTTTTCAGACAAGGGGAAAAAATACCCAGCCACATTCTTTGCCAGAATATCACAAGAATCATATCTAGACCAATACTAGTATTCTTTTCCTCTGAAACTTCTTGACCTGGGCTCCCACAATTTAACTCACCATCAGCACCACTGTGTTCCATGCTTCTACTAGGATGTCCTCTCAGGCCCAGCTTAACATGTACAATTACTATTGTAGTTCAAAGTCCCAAAGTCTTCCATATTCCTCTAAACAGAAGCATTGTCAGGCAATAACCTAGTCTTTGGTACCATCTTTCGTCTTAGTCAATGTTCTAGTGTTGTGAAGAGACATTGTGATGATGACAACTCTCATAGAAGAAAGCATTTAATTGAAGCTTGTTTATAGTTTCAAAGGTTTAGTCCATTATTGTCATGGCAGAGAGAATGGTGGCACATAGGCAGACATGACGTTGGAGACGTTGAGAGTTCTACATCTGATTCACAGGCAACAGGAAGAGAGAAGAGCCCCTGGGCCTAGCTGAGCTTCTGAAACTCCAATGCCCACCCCATGACACACTTTCTTCAACAAGGCCACACCTACTTTAACTAGGCCACACTTTCTAATTTCTATCAAGTACTCTTTATGACCAAGCAATTACATATATGAGCCGATGGAGACAGTTTCTGTTCAAATCCTGACAAGGAAGAAAGATGCTGAGAGCCAGAGGATCAGGAAGTTTATTCTGATATTGTATCTCTTACCCAAAAGCTATATCCATGAAGTCTCACCAACATGACTACATAAACTTTATGTGTTTGCATGGAAACACAAACAGAAGGAATAAGACAACACCATTTAATAACGTTGGCAAAACTTGAAAGAGTAAAAAATAACCAGGATTGGCAATATTCTTGGGAAAAAAGTTTATAAATACTGCTGCAATACAGAGTGTGTTGAATTCTTTTGAGTGTAAATAGTTTCAGCTGTCTGGAGGATTTTTGAATATCTACTATAGGTGAAGATATCCATATCCTAGGTCCTCAACCCAACATTTCTAGATATAAGATATGTGTAGGGAGAAATGTGAAGAATGTCTGATGCAACATTGTTAGTAACTGATCTTCCTGTTGTGGCCACAAATGAAGAAATATGCATGTTGTAGAAGTATTCAGCAATTAAAATGTTTAGAGAAAATTCATATTTTGCTAAATAACAAAAATATGGCTATTTTTAGCTTAAAACTAGAAATACATTTGCTCAGTATGAAAAATTCCTGTCTTGAGATGAGTTACTCCTACAGTTTCTCCATATTTTGCCCATATTTTTGTTCAGACATCCCCATTGTGGGCCTTTCCTTCAGGCAACTTCTTGTGCAAATTTCTAGGTAACTTATTTGTATACAACAGATTTTATCAGCAGATGAAGCCATTTCTTTTTATTTTGAAAGGAGTCATGCCATTTGGCCCTACAGGGTTCACTCACTAAGAATGTAATAAAATTATGATGATTTTAATATTTCACACCTTGATATGGAAAAATAAAGCCATCAACACAATAGTCCTCCACTAACAAGAAATAGAAAGGGACTAGTTTATAATCAAATAATTCTGAGCTCTGCTTTAACAGACAGTAAAAATACAAGATGTAGAAAGAGATTTGTCAGAATGGGCTGTTGTAAGCAGATTTAAGGTATCAGATACATGGTTGATGCTGTGAAAAGTTGTAAATGGGCATAGGAAACCCTAACCCTGATATATAACTGAAGTTCTAAGTTCCTAGACTACATTCTTTTGCACTGTGCCCATCAATGGCCTTAAGTTTTTCTTTAAGAAATATGTAACTGAGAAGAAGCAAAAATGTGGAGGTAGGCATCAACAACTACATATTTTATTTCTTTTAATAAAGGAACAAATAGGGCAATATGTTAACATTTGTTAACTCTGGGAAGCAAATGAAATCCATCATTTTAAGCAAAAAACATAGTTTTGAAAACCAGGGTACACTTTGTTGTGTTCAAATTCCAGTGTGTTGATTATCTGGCTTTTTGCAAAAAGGAAAACACTATTTCAAAGTAGAAAATTGGTACATTTTAACCCAAAGTAAATATATTTATTTTGGCAGAGCTATCAGTGATTTATGAATGATGATTAAAATGATCAAAATGTTACCATTTCATTGTTACAGTTCCAAAAAGGCCATTCCCAGCATGAATTACCAGACAAATATGAATGTGGTTTTTGGCTATTTTTTTAATTACTGGTTTGTTTTGAGTTATTCAGTCATGTAAATCACTGGGGAACAGGTAAGCTTCTGTTTCCTTTGGAAATTAATTCTATTCATGTACACACCCTGAAGGTTATATGTGGACAGATCTCCTGTTTCAGCCTCGGAAAACATATTTTCGTATATAGTTACTATTTTTTCCCTCCCCTCCCCTCCCCTTCCCTCCCCTCCCCTTCCCTCTCCTCTCCTTTCCTTCTCTCTCCTCCCCTTCCCTTCCCTTCTCTTCTCCTCCCCCTTTTCCTCTTTTCTTTTTATTTCTTTCCTTTTCTTTCAGGTGTGTATGTGTGTGTGCGAGTGGGTGTGTGCGTGTTTGTGTGTGTGTGTGTATGTGATTTGTATTTGACTACATCTTGATTTCCTTTGAAAAAGTGTCATGGAGAGAAATTCCACCATCTAGATTGAACCTGAGGCCTCAAACATGTCCAGTGAAGCACACACCTGTTATTTCTTGAGTCCTTTTATCCTCATTCTTACAGTGACATTCTTGATAAAGAGAGAGGCTCAAAGTTTATGAACTTCAAGGACCTCTGCTTTTTTTTGGCAGATAAGGACCACAGCAAGAAAAATACCCTTTAGGTCACTAAGT
Source organism: Sigmodon hispidus (assembly GCA_004025045.1). Classification (NCBI taxonomy): domain Eukaryota; kingdom Metazoa; phylum Chordata; class Mammalia; order Rodentia; family Cricetidae; genus Sigmodon; species Sigmodon hispidus. The sequence continues at coordinate 4,171 of PVIH01014416.1, read as the reverse complement.
TTTCTTGCTTTTTCTAAAATTCACTATCTGTTTTCAGTCATTGATATTCAGAAAATTCAACAAAAATAGTTTCATAGAGCTGTAGGGAAGGTTGGTGATTCCTCATTTTACATTTCAGAGCATTAGCATCCAGGAACCCTTCACCACTGGAAGCACTGTGGTTGGACAGAGTTGGAGGAGAGCCCAGTGCAGCCCCCTTCAGCCTCCTCATTTTCCTACTGCCCATCAGTCCATTGGCCAGAAACAAATCCTGAGTTGGATACTGGCATGGATTTGGTGTGCTCTAAACTAAGAGGGGTTTCTTATTTTTGTTCCTTCTTTTTCTTCTACTATCCCTGACCCAAATATGGAAACACTACTTCAGAACACTCCATTTGAAGTTATTGGTAGACAAACCTTACCATAAAATTGCTGGTATTGTCACTGTTGCCTAGACATCAGGCTAAAGGAGAGGTTACTTCTGAGTCACACTGTACATTCTCGATTGCTCTCATCCAACAGCAAATGGTCATCCATACACTTATAGTCACACTAAAAGTATCATTTCTGCTTGTTGTTAGAGCGCACCCTCTCTATCTGAAGTTGTTCATCAATGCTATGTTATGGGTTTGCATTATTAACCCTTAGATAGCATTATAGTATAGTCATTTTAAAGAGATATTGTGATGGGTGTAATTTAAAAGATACTGGTGAATTATGCTGGAAAATGATATTGGAGATTGTTCAGAAGACAAGTAGAAGAAGATCATTTTCATATAATTCAGAAGGGTCTCAGTAGAGGAATTACACTGCACACTTAACTTATGTGAACCTTAGTCACAGTCTGTTTTCTATTTAACACCAAACTTTTAGATCTATCTGTTCAGCACTTCAGTGAGTCTCTATAGGAACATTTTCCACAATGCCTAGAATGCAATCAACTTTTAAATAGAATCAGCCTGAGATTTCATTTGAAAGGGTCTGTATGCAATTCAGGCATTGTATTTGCTTATGGGAAGATCAAGTGTGAACAGATTTTGTCTAGAGCCTTCTTCTTGAAAGTGCAAGGAATTTTTATATGTATAGTTTTATTTATTTTTATACAACTTCTGTAATATAAGTCAAGACTGAGTTTTAATTATTTCCTCATGCTCCACACAGATGATACATTATTATTTTATGGTCAGTGAAGACTTCAAAGTATGGACTCAAAGTAAAATAAAGGCAATCACTGTGCCTTTTCCTGAAGACACGCATTGCCATCAACTTTGGCAGGCCTGTGTCTGACCTTTTGTTCCTTCTATTATCTAAATACTTATTTGGCTTTTAGAACCCAGCCATGTATGCCTGGAATTATTACTAAGTGTGGCCATCAGACTCACACTACTTTGAAACTCGGAACAGAAAAAATGTGGTGCATATGTTGTTTCCAAAATTCTTCTTGAGAGCATGAGCCAGTGTTTTTACCCTGGAAGCATACAGACGTGCCATGTTGCATGAATGAGTCAGCTAACAGTTGCCTTTATTACCAAAAGAGTATAGGTCACAACACAGTGATATCTATACAGTAAAATAGAGCATTAAAAAAATGGTCTTTTCTACTGCCTTATTTTTTATTGGATTAAGTATGGACTTAGTCCTCAACTGGAAAAAGGTAGATCTCTAGCAGTTCTCAAGAACAAAACCAAAAACCAAGAGTGTGGAGAACAAATATAGTCAAGAGATATTTATGAATCCCCATCGAACTGTGATAACCTTAGATGTCCTGGCCTTTGCATGTCTTTTCATTTCTCTCAGATCAAGAAATTTCTCTTGGTTTCTGAGATTCCACCAAAGTCCCATAGACTCATATTTGACTCCGACATGCCTTGGTTTGTCTGCTTTTGCTTATGGTTTGTGCTTTCTGGTCTCTAAAATGGGCTGCTTTCCAAGTTCTTTAATTAATTCCATCTAGAGTACTGCCTAAGCAGAACCCACAGCCTGTCACACAATCGTGAAAGCAATGCTATCAGATATAAAATGCCACATCCTGCCATGACAGATCAGGGTTCCATGGTTTAGTGAGAAGATGCAAACCAACTGTAGCATTTGAGCCATGGAGACTGACAGCAGATGCCAGTGTGTGCTATTTACTGCTAAGCAGGACCAAGGAATGAGCCATAGCTCCTGAGGTACAGTTAACTCACCTGCTTCTGACAGATGGAGAAACTGCATGGGATCAAACTAGGCCCTCTCAATGTGGATGACAGTTGTGTGACTTGGGTAGTTTGTGGGGCCTCTGGCAGTGGGACCAGGATTTATCTCTAGTGCACGAAATGACTTTTTGGAGCCCATTCCTTATAGAGGAATACCTGACTCAGCCTTGATACTGGAGGAGAGGCAGGGTCCTGCCTCAATGTAATATGTCAGACTTTGTTGACTCCTCTGGGAGGCCTCATCTTTGAGGGTGTGTGAGGTGGGAGAAGCTGGGGGAAGCTGGGGGAGGGTGAGTGGGAGGAGGGAGGGAAGGGGAACTATGGTTGGTATGTAAAAAATCTTTTAAATAAAAAAATTTAAAAAATTACCTGCATCTCCTATGTGTTATGTATAACTACATGTAACCAACCATTGGTTTAGTTCATGTTTATGGCATGAATAAATGAATAAGTCAATCAGAGGTTAGATTCACTTTTCTTACCCATTCAGAGTTTAAAAAAAAATCAAAAGAATTGTTATATTCCTAAATTTAAGCAAAAATTTATCAGGAGAGAAAGAGGAAAAATTTGATTGAAAGTAGAATCATGACAGGAACAGAAGAAAACTGGGGGTGGGGGTGGGAGGAAGGGAAGAAGGGAGGGAGAGAGGGAGGGGAGGGAGAGAGAGAGAGATTTTGGTGAGATGGTAGCATGAGCAGAATGAGCTGATTTTTTTTTTTTTTTTTTTTCTGGCAGAGAAAAGAAAGTCTGGATGGAATTGGCACTTAATCTGATGGAAACCGTGTGACCGTGTTTGCCCCAGCTGGGCTTAATCCACTTCTATGGGCTGCTGGACTGCCCTGGGTTTCTTGAAGTTTAAGCTTCTGGATTGAAAACTGGTCTAGACATTTTATTCTCAGACTTTCCAGAGGAAACTGAGATTGGTAACCCTACCAGCATGTCAAACTGAGAACCAGAATTGTCCTCACCTCACAACAGCCATTTAGTTCATGTCCAATACAGCTCAAAGGAATAGGAGAACTCTTTCTACTTTGTGAGAAAGTAAATGTTTCCTTAAAACTCTTTTATATGAGTTACGTAAAAAGCGGGAAATTCTTTATCTGCTTGTTTAAATGTTGACATAGAAACAGAGACAGAGAATGTGAGGATTTTTTTTTCTGTTTCTTGTCATTGCTAATTATAGTTTTATATTAAAGCCAAAATCTTGGATACTGGAGAAAAACATGGGTAGGAGAAAATAAAAAACCAAAGATAAATGAGTCTCTGTGTAAATTATACCTAAGTGATCAGGGGCAAGATACTTAATCTGGGTGCCCATTATGAAAGTAACGTTCGTATAATAGCTATTTATACTTACTGATATTTCAGATGGATGACTCATTAATTCATAAAAGTAATACACTTTGTAATAAGTATTAAGTATTTTTTAAACAAAGTGAGACATTAAAGGCTTAACTTGGATTTTGTATTATCATGAAAAGTATTTTACTTCTCTGTGTAAATTATGGTGGACAGCAGACTATTCATCCAAAAGTTATCAGTTCTCTCTAACACATTCTGTTTTTTAAATCAATTTTCAAGAATAATTTCAGTGTGTGTGTGTAGTAGTAGTTGTTGTAGTGTTACTAGGTCAGTAGGATTTCTCAAGCTTATCCTAAACTTCATGCAAATGAATAGAACTTCAAAGTTGCATAAACAATATATGAGATAAATATAAAAATAAGAGTAAATTGAGTTATATTTAAAGCAGTGATGGCCCACTCTTGTAAGTTCAGTTCTTAAGAAATTGTGAGCTCATGATCAGCTTGCAGTACAGAGCAAAAGCCTGACGAAGGAAAGAAGAGAGGGAGGAGGGGAGGGAGTGAGAAAAGAAGGAAGGAAGGCTAAGACACAGACACACACACAGACACACACACAGACACACACACAGACACACACACAGACACACACACACAGACACACACACACACACACACACACACAGACACACACACACA
>PVIH01014415.1:0-53928 GCA_004025045.1 Sigmodon hispidus | reverse complement strand
TTTTCTTCTGGCTGCCCAGTGCAGCAGCCTGGGAGAAAAATGGCCCAGTGCTCACTTACTTCTGCTTTGAGAAATATTCCTTGCTCTGTTTGACATCAGGCACTGCCAGGTTTCTAACTAGCTGGGCACACTTCACCATGATTGTCAGTGAACTGGAAGGCCTGGACTAGTCTCAGAACCTCATCCACAGAGCGGCCAACAGGAAGATCATTTATAGTGATATGCCAAAGGATACTTTTATCATCAATAATAAAGAGGCCCTGAAAGAGATGCCTTCATCAGCCTTTAAGACTGCATAGTCCTGAGCAATGGTGAGCCTGAGATCTGATACCGAAGGAATGTTCATGGACCCCAATCCTCCTTGTTTCTCGGATGTATTAGTCCATGCCAGATGACAGAAGTGAAAGTCCACAGAAGCTCCAATCACTTGACAGTTGAGTTTCTTAAATTCTTCTGCCCTATCACTGAAAGCAATAATCTCAGTGGGGCACACAAAAGTAAAATCAAGAGGATAAAAGAATACAACATATTTTCCTTTGTATTCACTTAAGCTGATATCTTTGAAGTGTCCATTTGGCATAACAGCAGTGGCTTTTAAGTTGGGGGCAGTATGCTTGCATTTCCTGAAGACATCTTGCTAGCAGCAGAGTAGAGTCACAGGTCCCAGAGGAAGAAAACAACCTAAGCAAGGAAGGAAGACAATGCCAAAACGCTTTTTATCAACAACGTAATTCAATGTAATTCAAATCAGAGTATAAAGTTTCATTTAGTGGTAAAAGAAAATAAATGGCTCTGTGGGGATCAGGAAACAACAAGCAAGAGGAGGTGGAATAAGTGTAAGAGATGGAAGATACCAAGACAAGACCCTCTAAATCAACCAGACCAATATTCATTTGTACTCACAAAGAAGTTGTGGAGAAGAGAGAATGACCTGATGTGGTAAGAGAGGGAAGGGACCATGAATAAGGATATACAGGAATAGAAAGTGTGACTTCTTTGTTCATAATAATAAAATAAAAAAAGTACAAAAAAAAAGAACAGGACAGAATGTTCAAAGCTATCAAGGGTTTTACTAGATGTGGTTTTAGAGCTGAAAGGAGAAGATGATACATGTTGATCCCAAACTCAGAAGTAGTCTCAAATTGATAACCAATTGCATACAAACTATATTTTTTTCTAAGGAAGCTACTGGGGAAACAAACCACTTAAAGAGTACACTGTATGAAAACACACCCTGAGCTTTGTAGATATGGCCTGCAAGTGGACTGGAGGAACAGTTCTGCCCCATGTCATGTGGATGGGATGTGTTGGAATCAACCAAATGCAGTCCAGGCTCTTCAGCAATACCTGGACATCAACCAAGAAACTATTGACAGGGAAACAAGTGAACCAGTTTAAGATCTGGTCCTGCCCCTCATCTGTCATATGATGGTGTAGGTGGGGAAGAGATGCATTACCTCATTGCTTGAAGCTAGAAGAAAAGTGTTCCTGAGGTCTTAAGAGCTGGTGAACTGTCAATGCCCTTCACTAGCTGCAGCACTCTGGAGTGTATTCCCTGCCCCTTATTTTGGCAACAGAGAACAGCTATCCCTGATGGTTCAGATGTAGAAAGCTGACCTTGAGGGCATGAAAGCAGAACTGACCCTTTCATTGCACATCACTTCATTGGATGAATTAGGTGGCACAATAATGAAGAGCCTAACCTGGTGGTGAGGACAGGGGCCATCTGCCTGTCTCACCCAAAGCTGTAGGAACCAGGACACAGGGCAAAAACAGAATAACAAATTATCCAAGGGAAGTCCCTGTGAGGGTCCACATGCATAATGTAGCAGGAACTAGAGGCCTCAAACCAAACCAATGACTCTGCAATGATCTCTTGCAAGTAAAGATATATGGATTAAATGACTCAACTGTGTAGTCATTTACACATTGTAAAGCTTCCATGATTAGATTTTTTTGTCTCTTAAATTTTTTTGGGGGGGAGAGTTAAAAATTAGTGGCCAACAAAGATAGATAATCAAGTATTCAAGATTCAAATATTTCACATAGTTCCATATTTCTGTCCACAACTTCAATTTACAGTCCTGTTAATTTTTCCTCTCATTATAGTATCTTTTTTTATTTATAACTTTTAGATACATGTTTAAGAGTAAGTATCTCCCACCTAATGTGATCTGAGAAAACAGTGCTAAAGAAAGACAGTGACAGGGGGAAGCAATACACATATGGAATGCAACAGTTTACTAGGGACTATCATTTTGGGGAATCTGAAGAAATGGTGGAGCATAGTTCAGAATTTCCGATCAAAATGAAATAGTGAGATAGTGGTGGCCCCGCTCGATATTTTATCAACCAAGGGTATTAATTGCTAGTCACTTCTAGCCTGCTAAATTAAAAAGGATAGAGACAGATAGAGAGATAGTGAGATAGATACCAAAGACAAAAGAAAGAACAGGCACTTGCTGAGAGATAGTAAATCCTGGGAATGGGCTCTAGATATTAGTGGGAATCTGATAAAATGTTATTTGATCACATTCTCTGATGCTGGCAATAAAATTCTATTCTATTCTTTCTGAGTGGGTCATTCGTTTAATGTATTTATTGCTTCAAATTATTTGTTTTTCATAACTCAGTACAAATGATACCGGTATTAGTTAATTTTCACACCATGTCCCAATAATGCAGGCATCTTATTGTTTTATGATAAGAGAAAATTTAGGCACAGGAAAGATATGCTTTTTAAAGTTAATTTATTTGACCCTATTGATTAATTTCCATTTGTGATTTCTATCAAATCTGACTTTAAGATTTCATGAAACTGGAAGTACCATCATTGTATATTCAGAGATTTGTGTGACACACAGATTCATTTCAGCAACTAAACTATTAAATATATGCTTATTTTTAATTGCCAGAATTCACACACTACTGACTTAATCAAGTCTGATTAAAACAATATTAACTGAAAGTGTAAAAAACAAATATGCACAAAGGTCACAAAGTTCACTGCTTGCAAGTGAATACATGCATATTTCCCATTGTGATATTTTTGCAATCATAATAGGTATTCTTTCCTGTAGAACTTTTAAAGCATAATTTAGGTGATTAGGGTTTTTTTTTTTTTTTTTGTCTTCTTTGTCATTCTCTACGTTATTTTTACATGTGACATATATTCTCCTTTCTGTCGCTTATTTTGTGTTGTGCCATTATTCTTGCTTGGAAAGGTTAAATTTAGCTCATGCTATGGAGTTCAGAACTGATCATGCAGTGTTCTTTGTAATTCACAGGAGTGAAGAACAGCATGGGACCTCCAACCTGCCATCATTTTAGCCTTTAGTCTGAGTACAGGAGCTTTTAACACTCCATCCATGCAAATCATGTATCATAAGGAATGATTTCTAGTATGTGGCCATTTACTACAATTCCATAAATATCACTGTAGAACAAAAACAAAATAAGACAATCTTCTATAGAAAGAGCAAAAAATGATATAGTTGTAGATGTCATATTCTCTGTGCAAATTTAATGATACATCCCTGTATAGAATCATCAGAAGCCTGAGGAAAGACTGGGAAGTAATATAAAAATGAATATTAATTTTATGGTTTTTTGGTGTTTTACCATTGCATCTCCCATTGTTTTAAATTTAAAATTAGTTCTTTAAAATATTTTAATTGGCTTTACACATTCTCATTTCATTTATTAAGAGAAAACTGTCAGTAGATAACAGCTAAAATAGATAACTCTAGGTTTTAAATGTGTGACTCATTTTCAAGATATAAAATATATTGAGGCTCAAATCTACCTGGGCTTGGCGCAAAATGACTGCACCTACATAGGTTGACTGTGAGACCCACTGCCTTTGTCTCTGTTATCTCACCCTTGCAAAACACGTCTGTTCTCCTCTTTTCTGGCTTTTGTTGAAGCAGTTAGACTAAGTTACTGCAGGGCTGGGTGGGAGGTCCCTCCCCCTTCGGCAGATATTATGACTCTATGGAGATGAGTGCCAAAGGTTCTCAGTAAAAACTTCTCTTTGTATGTTGTAGAATTGGTCTATATAAGGCTTTTCCTTCCATCTAGCTGTAGTGGTTGATCCTTGAAGATAGAAGAGCTTATAACAATGTCCAAATCAGGATAATGGGAAATTAAAGAGTATCTCAAAGATCTGAGCAAGGTAGCAGTGTCACACTGAGGCTGGAAAGTGAGTAAATTACAGCAAACAATCTGATGAAAAAAATTGGTTAGCAAAAGAAGGTTAATAAGAGCTTCCCAGCACAACCTCTTGGAGTGTTGTATCAGCTCAAATACCCAGTCCCTTAGACAGCATGGAAATCACCCTTAGAACTGAAAATCTGGAGGTACATTTGTCGCCTTTCAGAGGTCCTGTGAGAAAAGAGCTATGTATTTCTCCCTGCCATACAATGAGATTTTTGGAATCTGATATGTGTATTATTTCCTTGAGCTTCTTATCATTCAAATAGAATATGAATTCTTCTGAACCTTGAGACTTAGGTAGGGATTTTAGTTTACATTTTACTTGTCATTTAAAAACTAATTATACTTTTGGTTTTTAAAAGCAGAAATGTTTATAATACTAGTTCATTGTTAGCACTTTCTAACATTGTTCTTTTGTATATATAAAAATTGTTTGTTTGTTTAAATTTTGTTTTTCTAATCTTAGAGATCAAACCCAAGGACTTCATCTACTTGTAGAGTCCTCCACCACTGAGTCATATCCCTGCTTAGTTAATAATGATTTTTTGTTATTGTAAATTCCTTTCTACTTTGAAATGTAAACTTTGTATTGCTGTCATTGAAGAATATCTATCAGGTATCTTCTTTCAGTATAAACAACAGGAAAAACAAGTAAATCCTCTCTGTAAAAGTAGCAAAAAATGGTGTGAAAGTGAGGGCTGGAGAGATGGCTTAGCAGTTAAGATCACTGACTGTTCTTCCAGAGGACCTAAGTTCAATTCCCAGCATCTATATGGCAGCTAACAACTGTCTGTAATTCCAAGATCTGACACCCTTACACAGTTATGCATGCAGGCAAAACACCAATTCACATAAAATAAAGATAAATATTTTTTAAAAATGATGTGAAAGCAATATGTCAAAACATTGTGAGTAATTGTGATTGGTTCCAAAAAACAAACAAACAAAAAAAAATGAAATACTTCCAAATATTTTTAATCTATATGAAGGAACATTTTGTCTATCTTGTGTTGTACAGAAGGAACAGATTATGCTGAGGTAAATGTGTGTATATGAATATATATCTGCATGCAGCAACATGCATGTATATGTAAAAGAGGCCATGTACATGAAAGAGAAAAAAGATGGGCATATGGGACAGATTGGAAGGAGAAAAGGGAAAATGTTGTAAGCATATTATAATCTCAAAAAATTAAAATTAAATATAAAAAGAAGGAAAAAGAAGCCTTGATCAATGTTTTTCTTTAATTTTAAAAAAGCCAAAGGATTTCCCATGTCTTTCACATAAGAGTAGCCTTATATTTTATTTGGACCAACTTAGAAAGTTATAAATATTGTTGTGATTCCCAGAAACTAGGCCTTGAAGAATTTCTACCTTTTCTTTTGAAATTATCATACCAAAATGCCTGTCTAGATTCTTTGAGGATAAAATGACCCTTGAAGAAACTAGAAATATCCTGGCCAACAGCACACATTCATTCCAGGCATGTAAATAACATAAAAAAATGTTACCAATATCTACAACTTTAAAATTTAGTATAAATGAGACCAATATAAGAATGTTCCAGAGGAGTGACTTTCACAGTACCAGAACAAACTTTGAAAGTTTTCAAAATACAAGGGTGAATCATGAATTCTGGTTGTATAAAGGAAACTCAGAGCCAGAAGTCAGGGAATCAAAGAAGGGAAACAGACCACAGTCAAATCTCACCCAGCTGCCTCCCAGTTTCCTCAGCCTTGCTCCTTGTGGCTTCTACAGAATGAATCTGTCTTTCTTAGACTGGCTTAAATAACTTCTTGCCCAGTTGTTTCGTATTTAGATTAAGATTAAAGGTGTGAGCTACTCATATTTGGTAGCTAGCTTTGAACTCACAGAAGCACAGAAAGATCTCTGTCTCTATAGTTGTGGAATTAAAGGCATAGGTCAGCACTCCGGTTTTTCTCTACTAGGATTAAAAGCATGAGTTACCACTCTCTGACCCTCCTGGATTGAGTATGGATGGATTCATTCTCTGGTATTCAGACTGGTTTTATTAAATATATAACATATCACATCACAGGGGCAATCTCTATTCCTCTCCAAGTGTAAAGCCTATGAATTTCAATTAAGACTGGCAAGATATCCTTAAAGGTACAGTAGTGGCATTTTTAGATAGTGATAAGCAATAGCTGTTTAATAGGTCTTAATGCTGATTTGATAGGAATGAATCCATGGTTTTACAGTAAACTTAGGTAACTATCAATGGCTGGAGAAGTCTTAAAACCTAGAAGAAAGATACTAGTGACTTCCATGGTAAGAGAATTTAAGTCATATGCCACTTTTTCCTTTCTATTGTGCATTTACAGTCATGGTGTGAGAATGTATGCACCAGGACAGTTACAAGGAAGCAACTCATAAGCAATGACTCATAACTGTAGAAGAACATTAATTAGTTTTTAGAGTAACATCACTCAGGGTGTATGAAACTATACATGCCCTATCATGCTATATTTTAAATTGACAATTCACTCCTTCTATGAACAAACAGAAACATTCCTGAAAGAGGAATATAGATCATTAGATTGAGAAAATCTGTTTTCTCTTGTTTAGTGTCCAGCATGATAGCTATTCTGCAAAGAATTGTCTATAATATTTGATGCTTTGGAATTCTCTATACGCTCAACATTAATGTCATTTAAATTTAACTATCAATTTTTTAGCTTAATGGTGTTAAACTGTTAGTGAGATGTTAAACATTTAATATAAAAAAGAGAAGATTCAGATTTTATTATAGATATTAGAGTTTGAGTGGATAAAGTTCAAATATTTAATGTAAACTTTTCTAATTTGTAGTATAAATTCAATTGTTTGAGGTTGGAAAATGTAGCAGTTGAAGAATGTGAAAATAAAAGAGCAAAAAAGTAAGTAATGGAAAGGTCAGCCTAGTTATGAGGGAGCAAATAGAGATGCATTGAATTAAATAATGAAGTTGAAAACTTAATTTATATACTATACAGTTCTCTTTCAACCAGTGGAAAAAGCAAAGAAAATTTTGAAAATGGGATTCTCTTCATGTCATTTTCAATATTTTTCTCTGAAATACTTGGCACATTATGGACCTTTTCTAATTTTTATTTGCCTTGTAAGTTTAAGTCAATAGGTGTGTCTAGTGAAGAATTTTTCAAATCAGACAATGCTATAATATGCCTTATAGATTTTGTTTGCATAGGTCTATATATTTTCTATCATGGAATGCACTACCATATGTAGTAGGATTATGTTGGTAATGTAAATATCTGTCCCGCCTATGGGTTTAATAAAAGCTGATTGACCAAAGGCAAACAGAAAGTGTATGTGTGTTTCGGGAGGCTAACAGGCAAAGAAAACTCAGAAATATCACAGAGCAGAGAAAGATGCTAGACACAGAGACACCAGACACAGATGCCAGAGATAGCGTCCACAGACACGATGAGGAGACAAAGAGGAAAGGAGATGAAATACTGTCCTGAGAAAAGGTACCAAGATGCACAACTGAACAAGATGGGTTAGATTGAGAGCAAGTTCTAGCAAGTTATATGCCTGAGCCTTATGTCAATCAGCATAAAATAATTTAAGCATGTGTGTGATTATTTGATGCTAAGCAGGGCTGAGAGTGGGACCAAACCTCTAATCCAGGCCTGGAAAGTCTGGACCAGAACTATTTACAACAAATGGAACTCCAGAAGGGATGACCACCAACATAAAGCCTGAGAAAACTTAAATAGGGTTCCAGAGCACAGAAATGGAACCAAAAGAGGTTTCCAAATTATATCTTTGTAGTGGGTCATAGTACAGAAATGCAGTGGTATTTGAGTATGAATGTCAAAATGGAAGGTCCAAGGCAAGCAGCTGAAACCACTGCCGGCTCCACACGTCTCAGAAAAGACTTGGAATAAGAAACAAGCTGCTTAGAATAGATTTAAAGTTTCTGTCCTCACAGGCAAAAGGTAACAAGAGTCAAAGACTGATTCTTAGTAGCAGCAGTGTTTTCTTGGATCAGCACTGTTTCCTGGAGACAAGCAGAGGTGTGGTTTTTTGGTTTTTTAAAGTGAGACTTCCCTGATTCAGCCTTAGAGGCAAAATACTTGTGAGTCTTTTAAGAGACTTTGCTGCCAAATACATAAATGGAGATAATGAGCAAATGACGACAGCGCTTTACTTGATGATTATACAAACCCTAAAATTCCCCAGAGTGGGAACTATGTCTGACAATTGGTTAAAACGCTAAACTTTTGCTAGCCTTGGAGCTGGGTGAAGCCAGGCAGCCACCCTAGTGACATCTTTAATCCTAAACACCACACTTTGGCAGATTAAGGGTGTGGTAAGAAACAAAAATAGAGAAAAGTGGGTAGAAGATTAAAAGTGTGAACAGAAACAGTAAAAAAGGGATCTGGGTGGAGTATGAAACCCTAGTGAAGCCTTTATTCCTTAAACCAAACCTTGACAGATTAAAAGTGTGTACAGAAACAGAGAAATAGAGAAAACTGAGGAGAAGATTAAAGATGTGTAGAAACAATGAAATAGAGACAGTTGAGCGAGTCAGCCACCCTAGCCATGCAAATGGTATACAGAAACAGTAAAGATAAGAGATATCCAGTAGAGACAGATTTAAAAAGAAAAAAAATGTTTAAAATATGTGTCGGCTTGAGAGAGAAAATATAAAAGGTAAAAGGATAGAAAAGGTCCTTTAAAAAGGAATAGAGTAAAAAGAAATAGTAATTAGCAATGTGAAAATGGAAAATAAAAGGAGTGTCTGGATACTGTATGTTTTTTTATTGTCTTTAAATTTTTGAGTATAAATAAAGTAGTTAAAGCTGATAAAAGACATTTGACTACAAAGGTTAACGGATTAATCCAACATATATATTTGATAAATGAGTAGATATTAAAATAGAAATCAAAAGATATGCTACTTTGGAGAAGAGGTCTTCATTTATTCTAGAGAAAATGAGAAACTGTGGATTTATTACCAGTTAAAAAAAAAATAAAGTTTGTTAAAGGAAGACCTCCTGAAAAGTCTCCATTGGAAATGGATGACCCAGATGATTTAGAATTTCAGAGCACCTCTGTGGCAGTTTCTGCTGAGTTCTGCTGAGTTCTGCATTCAAAACAACTTGAAGGAGACTGGCTGAGATGATCCATTTCAACAGATTACTCCATTAAAGACTTATCCACAATCCTAAAATTTTCTTTGGATCCCCTCACTCAGCAGGAAGTAGCCTAGAGGACTATGCCCACATTCCCAAAAAATAGGTTATGGATGTTTGTGATCATTAACAATGTTGGTTATAAGTTGTTATAGGTAATGGAAAAGAAAAAGGATATTAGACTTGGGGTTCTTTTGTTTGAAAAAGAGAAAAAGGGGAAATGTAGTGAGATTATGCTTGTAATGTAAATATTTGTCTCGCCTATGAGTTTCACCAAAACTGATTGACCAAAGGTTAATAGAAAGTGTGGGTGGGGCTACAAGGCTAAGAAAACTCAGGAACATCTCAAAGCAGAGACAGAAGCCAGACACAGATGCCAGAGTCGCCATAGCTGCCATGAGATGCCGAGGAAATGTTTCTCTGAAAAAAGTTACTGAGCCACACAGCTGAACAAGTTGTGTTGAGTTGAAATGACGGAGTTAGCAAATTATATGCCTGAGCCTTATGTCAATGAGCATAAAATAATTTAAGTGTATGTGTGATTATTTGATGCTAAGCAGGGCTGAGAGTGACCAAACCTCTAATCCAGGCCTGGAAAGTCTGAGCCAGAACCATTTACAAAAACCAAATGAAGTAGAATTTTTGTTATTTTTCTTTTAAAGGAAGTCCAGATTAAAGAGTGCCTTGCTCAGTGTTTCATCACCAGCAACAGCTATACACAGTTCACACCAAGGAGTACTACTGAAAATGGCATGGTATTACTTTGTAGTCATTTGCAATGGTGAGTTAGTATATGTATATTAATATGTATGTTGATGTCCAATGACAGACCAGAAAGGATTTATAAAAGCTATAATGATGCCTGGTGAGGAAGATGCCTAGAAGGAGTAGATGGCAGAAAATAATCAAAATTAGAGCTGAAATAAACACAATTGAAACAAAAAGAACACAAGGAATCAATGAATCAAAGAGTTCGTTCTTTGAGAAAGTAAAAAACATAGATAAACCATTATCCAAACAAACTAAAAAGTAACGAGAAAGTATCCAAATTAACAAAATCATACATGAAAAAAGGGACATAACAATAGACCCCAGGGAAATCCACTGAATTATCAGGTCATACTTTGAATATCTATACTCCACAAAAATGAAAAATCTAAAAGAAATAGACAGCTTCCTGGACAGGTACAATTTACCAAAATTAAATCAAGATCAGATTAAAAACCTAAACAGACCTATAACACCAAAGGAAATGGAAGCTCTCATCAAAGGAAATGGAAGTTGTCATTAAAAGTCTCCCAAATATAAAAAACTTAGGCTCACATAGTTTCAGTGCAGAGTTCCACTAGACATTCAAAGAAGAGCTAGCACCAATAATCCTCAAATTGTTCCATACAGTAGAAACTGAAGGAATATTGTCAAACTCTTTTTATGAGGCCACAATAACCCTGATACCCATTCCACTCATTGACACAACAAAGAAAAAAATTACAGTCAAATTTCCTGTTGTAAATGGTTCTGGCCCAGGCTTCCCTGCCTGGCCCCAAGGTTTAGACCTACACTTATCTCCACTTAGCCTCTAATAATAACACAAGCTTATATTATTTTTATGCTGATTGACCTAGGACCCAGGCATATAATTTGCTAGCTCCTTCATCTGAACTCAACCCATCTTGTTCAACAGTGTGGCTTGGTACCATTATTCAGAGAAGCATTTCCTCTGTGTCTCCTGGCAGCTCTAGTGACTCTGGCATCTGTGTTTGGCACCTGTATCTACTTTGACATGTTCTTGTGTTCTCTTAGCCTTGTAGCCCCACCCACACTTTCTGTTTGCCTTTGGCCAATCAGCTTTTTATTAAACCCATAGACAGGACAAATATTTACAACATTGCCATATAATCCTACTACAATTTTCCTCGTGAATATTGATGCAAGACCTGCCTCAATTTGATATGCAGAATATGTTACCTCCCTGTGGGAATCCTTACCCTCTCTAAGAAGTGGATGAGAGGTAGGCTAGGGAGAAGCTGAGAGCTAGTTAGAGGATGGGAGGGAAGAAGAACAGTAGTAAATGTAAAATTTAAAAGAACATTTAAATAAATAAATAAACAAATAAATAAATAAAAATTCTCAACAAATTTCTGGCAAACAGAATCCAACAACATATAAAAAATGTTATGCACCACAATCAAGCAGGCTTCATCCCAGAAATGCAGGGATGGTTCAACATACAGAAAACTGTAATTGTCATCCATCATAAACAAATTGAAGGAAAAAAAAACCACATGATTATCTCCCTAGATATTAAAAGGCTCTTAAAAATATCCAACACTCCTTTCTGATAAAAGTCCTGGAAAGATCAGGAATACAGTCAAAATACTTAGATATAATAAAGGCGATTTACAAAAAGCAGATGACCAACATCAAGCTACATGGAGAAAATGTCAAAGCAATCCCACTAAAATAAGGAACTAGACAAGGCTGTCCCCTCTAGCTTTATCTATTCAACATAGTTTTCCAAGTTTTAGGTAAAGCAAAAAGAAAATAAGGGGATACAAATTGGAAAAGAAGAAGTGAAACTATCTCTATTTGCAGATAACATGATTGCATACATAAGGGAGCCTCAAAATTTTTCCAAGGAACTTCTACAGCTGAAAAACACCTTCAGAGATGTAGTAGGATACAAGATTAACTCAAAGAAATCATTAGCCTTCCTATACACTAAAGATAAAAGGGCTGAAAAAGATATAAGGGAAATATCACCTTTTTAATAGCTGTAAATAGCATTAAGTACTTCAGTGTAAATATACCCAAAGAAGTAACAGATCTGTTTGACAAATACTTTAAATCAATGAAGAAAGAAATTAAAGAGGATATCAGAAAATGCAAAGATCTCCCATGTTCCTGAATAAGTAGGATCAACATAATGAAAATAACAATCTTACCAAAAGTAATCTACAGATTCAATGCAATTCCTATCAAAATCCCACCACAATTATTTACAGATCTCAAAAGAAAAATACTCAATTTCATTTGGATTAATAGGAAAGCCAAGTTTGTCAAAACAATTTTGTTCAACAAAAAACCTCAGGAGGCATCACCATCCCTGACTTCAAATTATAATTGAGTGCTACAGTAATAAAAAAAAAACAGCTTGATATTGGCATAAAAACAGACTTGTACATCAGTGGAATCAAATTGAAGACCCTGACATTAACACATACAGCTATGAACACCTGATTTTTGACAAAGAGGTCAAAAATCTTCAATGAAATAAAGATAGTATCTTCAACAAATGATGTTGGCATTGCTGGATGATAGGGTATAGAAAAATGCAAAAAGTTCCAAACCTATTACCCTGCACAAAACAAAAATTCTAGTGGATCAAAGACTTCAACATAAGCCCAGTACACTGATCTTGACAGAAAAAAAAGTGAAAAATACCCTCCCATGCACTGGCACAGGTGACCACTTCCTAAATATAACACTAGTAGCACAGACACTAAAAATAAAAATCAATAAGTAGGACCTACTAAAACTGAGAAGCTTCTGTAAGGCCAAGGACACAGTCACTAAGACAAAAATGACAGCCTGAAGAATGGGAAAAGATTTTTACCAACCCTACAAGTGGCAGTGGATTGTTCTGTAAAATATGTAGAGAACTCAAGAAACTAGAGCCCAAAACACAGTATTTCCCAATTAAGAAATAAGGTTCAGAATGAAATTCTCAACACAAGAATTACAATTGGCTTAATGGCACATAAAAAAAAATGCTGGAAATCTTTAGCCATCATACAAATGCAAATCAAAACAACTTTGATATACCACCTTACACCTCTCAGAATGACTAAGATTAAAGACACAGATGACAGCCTGTGCTAGGGAGGTTGTAGAGCAAAAGGAACACTCTTCCACTGTTGGTGGGAGTATAAGCTGGTTCAGCCACTCTGGATTGCAGTATGGCAGTTTTTCAGAAAACTGGGAATCAATCTCCCCAAAGATCTAGCAATACCACTACTGGGCATACACCCTAAAGATTCACATTCACACCCCAAATACATTAGTTCAACTATGTTCATGGCAGTATTCTTTGTAATAGAAAGAACCTGGAAGCAACCTAGATGCCCGTCAACTGAAGAATGGATTAACAAACTGTGCTACATCTGCACAATGGAGTACTACTCAGCAGTAAGAAAAAATGATATCCTAAAATTTGGATGGATTTGGAGAATATACTTCTGGGGGAAGTATCAGAAACCCAGAAAGATAAGCAGAGGATGTACTCACTCATTTGTGGACTTTAAACAAAAAGCAAATCATTTCCAAGCTGCAAACTACAACCACTGAACAGCTTGGTATCTGAAACATCTTGGACCGGCACCTTGGAGCTCATTCCCTCGAGATGAACACCTGACCCTGTCTTGTGGGCTGAGGAAAGTGGATCTGCCAGGAATAGATGCTGAACTAAGCCACCTTGGGACCTTGGGACCTCCTGCGCTTGCTGGTAAGGAGATAAGAAGATGGGGAGAAGAGAAAGTGAATGGGAGGGGGGAAAAGGGAGGGGAGTTTGAACAGCGGGATGCATGGATGTAGGATGAGACTTTATTTATTATAATAAAAGAGAAAAAAGAATTTAAAAAACACACAGGCAAATGATGTCCATTTAAAAAACAGATGACCCCTAATATATTTTAAACTTTCAGTTAATATGATATTTAATAATAAAATACATACAGTTACAAGAAATTATAATTTTAAAATCATTTATAGAGCTGTAACTTAGGAACATTGACATACATGTGCACGTGAAAAGAAGCAATCAGTTTTATAAACTGAATGTAAATATAACTTGATAAAATTATAAAAAATAGAAGTGGTAACTTATTTGTTATTCAGGATAAAGACTGATCTTTCTCTCTAATTTTTATTTAAAAAGAAAAAAGCACAGAAAGTGAAATATTCAATGTTGTAATGTTTCTTGATAGAGAATATATGGAGATATATGTGTATATACACACATATACACACAACACACACATAAATTTCCATGTATATCCAGATGTACATGGAATTTTAGTAAATTGGGTTACATCACACAGACCTGGCAGGGCAGTAATGAATGCCTTTTACATCAGAAAGCCTTAAAACCCAGAAAATGCCTTGCCTCCAAGGTTCAATGTCTTATTATCATAATATTCTGACTAGCCATGAAGGCTTATAAATTTTTTATCTTCAGTCAATGTTCAAAGTCCAAAGAAACTAGATTCTTATATTAGGCAAAAATAGTATTAGCAATAGTAGCAAGGAAGTAGTGGCAACTATCAATGGGAGGTGAAGATTGGCAGGTGATTATTCCCTTGAGTTTCCTTATATATGTGCCATTGGAAAAAGTTGCTCATTCTAAAAAAATGATCTTTCCCCTATCATACTCAGTCCAAGAAATACTCATATAAACCAGCAATAGTTACAGACCTTGCTGATTCTAAATCCAATGAAATTGGCAACTAAGATTAGCCATCATGATTGGTACACTCAAAAAATAAAACAGTGAAGGTCTTGATGGAAGCTACACAGAAATATCAAAAGATAGTGAGAAATTAATATAAAATATTTATAATTATGCCAAACTTTAAATACTGGTAAAAATCAAGATAAAGAACTACATAAAAATTGCTTCCATTAAAAAAAAAAGAAAAAAATAAGTTAAAAATATTCCTAAAGTTAGTAACTACAAATATGAAATAATTTCTAAGATCATATTTCATTTTCCACATGATACAAGAGCTTTTCCAAGATTTCTCTGTAAATACATGATGAAAAAAAACCTGGTATGCTAAAATTTTTATTTTTATTTATTTGCTTGTTTATTTATTTATTTATTTTTATTTTTCTAAGCATGAATGGCAAATTCTTGACCAAATTAAACAAAAAGGGAAGACTTACTTCAATAAAACTAGAAATTGAAACAAGCATTCTAACAGATATGAATAAAATTCCCCAAAATCATAAGGACATACATTATAAATTTGTTTCGATAAATTGAAGATTCTGAAGAAAAAAAAAAATGGTGAGTTTTAGATAGGAAGATTAAGCCTAAATTCAATGAATGATTTTAACAAATGCATACTTTGTAACATTGAAATACTTAAAATACTAATTGGCACTGGTGACCTCTTTCTAAATATAGTACCAGCAGCACAGACACTAAGAACAACAACTGGGTAGATGTAACACATTTTGCTAACCCATTTCTCAGCTGAGGGGAATCTAGGTTGTTTTCAGGTTCTTGCTACCACAATAATGCTGCTAAGAACATTTTTATTTAAAATGTCAAATAAGACAAGGATTATTGAGATTGATTTAGGTGTATTCAAACAAACACTAATAAACATATCAAGCAAGACTCAGTTTTCAAATTTTATTATTAATTATGCCACCCAAAAGAGAGAGCACAGCACACATATGAGGTTATTAATTAGAGAAAATAATGGAAGCAATACTAGAATATATCCACAAAAATCCAATTGCATAAATTCCAGTATTTTGTAACTATATATCAAAAAATTACTTATGTTTATAGAATTACATTGGTTAATGATCTTATAAATGTGTAATTAAACACCTGTGATGTACTGTTCATTAAAGTTCTTTCGAAACTACTGTCTGAGTAATTTTGAGAAGTAAAGCTAATAACCTATTGATTAAAATTCTTAACATGCAGTGAATATCAAGAGACTGGTTAGGATATCTATGGAAATGGAAACAATAAAGGAATAAAACAAAACATAATAAAACAAAGAAACAGAACCAAGTACTTTATATACAATATTTTACCCTATTATATGAAAAATGTTCAAAAACATTTGCTTTAGCAACAAGAATTTGACATTGTATTAGACATTCTAACATAGAAAAAAAGTAGGTCAGAAAACTTAATGAAATACTTAATGAAAATTGGAACTGAAGAAATAGTCATCTCACACTACAGATGGCCAGATCCTAGACAGAGAAAATCATAACTTCATACATTAAAAAGCAATTATAACTAGGAAACAAGTCAGCAAGATTAATGTTTAAAAGATCAAATATTAGTTGTTTGTGCCCTAGATATACGCAGTTTGAAGATGATTTTAAAATTAATTTAAGACAGCATTAAAAATAAATAATTGAGAATAAATTTAGCCCTACAAGTCAAAGATTGCACGCAAAAGCTGTAATAAATACAGAAATTTTAAAACATAAGTAAACTGCAAAAGTCTGCACTTTTGGATGATGGTAAGGTTTACATACAAATGTTCCCTATAAATGCTCTATCTGTAGGTGATGGCACTGATGAAAGGTAGTTGCACCATGGAGGCACTAACTTTATTCATAGATTGACTCGCCCATGAGCTCAGAACATGTGAACTATAGTAAGCTGGGATCTGTTTGGAAGACGTAGTTTACTTCACACTTACCTTTGGGAGAATTGTCTCCCATCTAGGCTCCCTGCTCTCTATGGGGTTTCAATGACATGAGCAGCATTCACTTCCATGATTGCCTGTTTCACTTCAGGCACAAGCTAAAAGGTAGATACCCATTGAGTACAGTTCCCAGAACTTTAAGTAAAAATGAACATTATTTCCTTTAAATAAATTTGATCTGGTGTTTCATCACAGTGAAAACAAATGGCTAATAGAGATTGGAAGACAATAGCACTAAAATTGCAGTCTTAAATTTCTGAAGGAATGATTTTATATTAAAGAGAAACTATCATTTTTATAGAAATAGATAAGATAATTCTAAAATTCACAAATAAAAATGTAAAGTTTCTTTTATGGAAAGCCCTGACAACAAAACCTAAAAGATTTATAATTTATTATTTTAGTGCTTAAGAAAAAGCAATGATAATCAAAACGGAAACTAGCCCAGGATATGTACATTGGTCACTGGGATAAAAGCAGACTAGAAACAACCTAGATATACATTAATTGAAAAATGAATGAAGAAAATAAAAACCCTGAAATTGTGAGAATTAAAATAATAATTAATAAATCTAACTTTAGAGATTAAGAAGAGCACATGATCATATAACTAAAATGACTAGTAATATGAAATGTAAATTTAAAATTCAGTGAGATTTCATTTCATATGTAATAGTATAGCAATACTGTACAAAAAATGATTGCTAACTTTTCTATATAGAAACAAAATTTTCTATACAGAAAATGCTTCAAATATTTCTCAACTATCTAAATATTCATTATATGTGGATGTTATATAAATATATAACTAATACTTATAGATTAATATCAGTCTCAAAACATTATACTAGTTCTTCAATTCAAATATGAGTTAATATATCTTGTAATAACATCTATTTTTATGCTCAGTGTATGTCAATTAACTGCTAGGTGCAGATTAGCTGTTACCACCACATAAAATGATGAATAAACTTATTTCCTTTTGTGCTAATATGAATATTTTAAAGTCAGACAGCAGTAATGGATTACAATTTTATGAATACCCTAACATTTCTTATTTAAATTGTGAACTCTTTAATTGGCCATTCAGGCCTTGCTCACTTTTGCTCACCTTTAGATTTCTCCCCTTTACTTAGATCTCTCTCTCTCTCTCTCACTATTGATCTTCTCTTTCTCCTCCTTTTCTTCCTCCTCTTTTTTCTTTCTTCCTCCTCTTTGTCTTCCTATTTCTCCTCATCTTCCTCCTCCTCTTTTTTTTTTCTCCTCACTTTTTCCCTCTTTTTGAGACAGTGTTTTGATATGTATCTTACATTTTGATGCTTGAAGTTGACTCTGGTCATCTGCAACAGAAGCATTTGAGCATACAGTGTAAACTCTAAGCTATCTCTCAAGCCCCTAAATTTGATTTAACACAGTATGGCCTAAATTAGTTAGTATTTTACTAATTAAGCTTCTGGAGTACTCGTGTTCCAGTAATGGTACATAGCACATGGCTTGGAAGTCATTCTAATGGAGCATGTTATCATGCTAAGTGAAATAAGCTAAGTGTTAATATGTCAAGAAATACCCCAAAATAAGTAAAGGTAACAAATCATGGGCCCTAGGCATGGTGATGCATAACTTTAATTGAGAGGGAGACACAGACTATCTCTTGGAGTTCCTGGATAGACTCTGGTATGTAGTGAGATTATTTCTCAGAATATTGAAAATTAAATAAACAAACTGCAAGTTCTGTTGAATATTTTATCTCAATTAAAATTGAATAAATAATAACATTTATTATTTATTTTAAAACATATATTAATTTGATATATTTACTTCAAATTGTACCATGAAATATAATTTAATACAAATTTTTACCTTTGCTTCAGAAAGTATACTTTTGAAATCTTGAATATTCTTCCAAGAACCATATTTCTTCTTTGGAACCTGTGGCTTACCTAGATGAGTACATATACAATGCTTTCACTGTTGATGTGGAAGGTAGCTAGTGCTCGGTGCTCCTTAGCCCTGGAGTATGTATCTGAGTGGTGGTGCACATTCTGAAACACTGGCCCCAAACCATAAAGAGTATAACACTGAGTCTACTCAATGATACAGATTCACTATTTATCATTATTACAATTATTATTATTATTTAGAAAATAAATTCCTCTTTTTTTCATGTATCCCCTTGCTCTCCCTCCCTTTCCCCTCCGAATCCCTTCCTGTATGCCTATAACCTCCCTCCTCCCCATCTCCCCATCCCCTCTCCCAAAGGGGCAAGAAATCCCAAGCTGGATCAGCTCAGTATCCACTCTAGGCAGGTCCGATTTCCTCATCATAATTTCATGTCTGGGTTAGGTGTTCCTCAGGGGAGAGTGGGCTCTGAAGTACCAAAGTGCCAATCCATGCTGCCCATGTCAGTGGACAGCTGCCTATCCTTGGAGAGCCTAATTCCTTTTCTTGAAGGTTCTTCAGTGGCTGTTCTTAGTTCAGTGAGCTCTCCAGAGTTCAAGGCAGTCATCACTGTGGGAGTTTTCCTCATAAGCACTATCCCTTTGCTCATATAGATTCTTTCCCTCTGCTCTCAGCTGGACCAGGAGCTTAGCCCAGTGTTCAGCCATGTATCTCTGCCTCTACTTCTATTCATTGTTGGATGTAAGTTCTATGATGGCACTTGGAGTTTCACTATTACATGATACCTGCTGCTGCTGCTGCTGTTTCTTGGCTTCATTCTCAAAACAGCATTGTCTATTTGTCTGAATTCTTTTCCCAGGACTGAATATTCACAAATTTAATCATAATCTCACATCCAGCTCTATATTCAAATATCATCACAGTATGCTAACACATTGCTACTAAGTTTTAAAGCAAAAATGATTCATATGAATAATATGATAATAATAATCAGAAAATTTGCTTGAAAAAGATTCTTGGCCTGCAAAGTCTAATACTTTGTGTATTCATCATATGTGTACAGTTTTATTATAAATAAATTACATTTAAATTTAAAAAGCAATTTAATGTCCCAGGCACACTAGCCAAACAATTTTTTTATTAAGGTTATATAAATATGTACTTCTAAATAAATACTGTTCAATATAAATATAATGGAAGACACATTTAAAGTTGGATGCAATGGGACAGTAAAATAAAATTATGTTAATGTAATAAATTTAAATGACAAAATTGCAACAGTTGTTCCTTACAAAATTATTATTGGGAGAGCTTTATATTTTTATAATTTTGAAAAATGTATTGTGTATTTTATATTTTAATCATATCCTAGTTTGTAAATGGTACATTTTAGTATTCCATATGGTTTGAAGTACGACATCAGAAGGACTAGATCGACATGAGGAGTAGAACATTTTAACTTGGTTATTAATTATTATTAATGGCTTTAAACATTATAATGGCTTAAAACATTAATTGTTTCTCTTTTTGGATCTTGGTTATTTTTAATTTAGGATTATGTCAGCAGTCTTGGTCTTATTTCATTAGATACAAATTTTTTTCTATTTGGCTATAGCAAATATCTTATATGTGTATATAAATATTGTCAAACAGTTCTCAGTTTAGAATCACTGCCTAAGAAAAGGGTTTATGCTACTTTGGACAGGGAATACTGATCAGGAGGATTACAGAAACCTACAGCCACTGAAGATATCAAAAAAATTGAAATGGAATCAATAAAAAAAATCACAGAAAACAACAACAGCAACCAAAACAAACCACAACCACAAAGATACCCACCTAAAACAAAAACCAGAGTTGTAATAAACAATTTAGTTCAAAATTCAACTCACTCTACAATAAGGTCTGCAGAGACAAGCTAATGGGGTCATCCTCTGGCCAAAACATTTTTAATTAGAAATAGCCCTAATTTGCAATTTGTGTAATCATTAGTTATCAACCAATGCAATCAAAAAATACTTTATAGATCTCTTAATATTTCTCATATAAAATATAAGGATGTTTTGTTGTTTTTTTATCCCATCACATGATTCATGAAATCAACCTTTCAAGGTAAATCCTTCCAAGATTTTCTAACACTGAACAGTAGTTGTTTTGAGAGTTGTATATTTATGTTAGAAGAATAAAAGCAATTATAAATCTAGATAGCTACTTGCTAAGGGATCTGTATTAACTGAGCCAATTCTAAAACCTATTTTTCTGTAGTCTATGATGAAATGAGCTGTACATTTATCTGTAATTGATGCCTTAGATACAGTTCTATTTCTGTGAAGAAACCCTAAGGGCAATTCTTATAATAGAAATCATGTACTTTGCTTACATTTTCAGAGGTTTAGTCCATTATCATCATGGTAGCATTATGGCAACAGTTAGGGTGGTGGAGGAAGAAGAACTGATCTAAAAAAAAGACAGACACTGGCCTGATGTGGCCATTTGAAACCTGAGAACTCACCTTCAGTGACATAATTCCTCCATCAAGGCCAGACACCCTAATCCTTCTCAAATAGATAGTGGTACTCCTTGGTAACTAAGCATTCAAAAGTATGTGCCTATAAAGGCCATTCTTATTCAAACCACCACCATTGACTTCTTTTCTCTTTAGACTTCCATAAGTTCCAATGATGAGGTTATATGACAGTTCTTACAAAATAATAGGTTTTTTCCTGACTATTGGTTCATAGTCTTCTGAGCTTCTCATGGCAACCATGTCAAGTTTCAATATGATAAAAAACAGAAAAACAACTGAATACAGATTTAATCATGTTTGAAAATATGTCACCTTTGAAAACATTATGGAGTAATAATGCAATCATCATTATGATTACATGAAGTTTTTAAACTAGTACTATAGTTTTCTTTAAAAATCTTTATGGTTTCTTTTTATGATTTATTTTTATCTCATATTTATTAATGTTTTATCTGTCTCCCTATATCAGAAACACAAGCATGCCTGTTGCCAATGAAAGACCAAAGAAGGCACTTAATCCCTTGGAACAGAAGTTACAAATATTGGTAAACTGACATGTTGATCTTGGAATTTACTCTGGTCTTCCTCAACAGAAACATTTGACCTTAACCTCTGAACCATCTCTCTAGTCCCTACATTTGGTTTATAGAGATATAAAATTCTTGTTTAAATAAACACAAATAACATAAGAGATATTTTTATGTTATTATACATGGGTAAAATTAGTTGATTTTAACAAAAGGAATTTAACCATATCTCATTTTCCAATACAGTTTTGTATATTTTAGCTAAGTCAGTGACGCTATACCAGTACTTTCAACCACCAGAATGTAAGGACATTTTAAAAGATTTATTTTGAAACATTTTAACGATTGAATAGAGATTATTTGGGGAGAATTTAGAATAAAAAATGCTGGTATCTTTTTTTTTTTTTTTTTTTTTTTTGCTTATGGTATATTGGCCTCTAAGTAAGCACTCATGCAGGTAACACAATTATTTATTCATATACTCATCACACTATTCATTTTGCAAAAGAAAATAACTATGTGAATATTCTTAAGAAGTCATTGCTACCAACAGAACCAGTGAAATACTACCTTTTTTATGGTTCACATTCTCTTATTATGAAATTATATTTTTTATCTGTGTATCCCCTTGTTCAAACTCCATTTCCCATCCCACCCCTCCCAGTCACTCACACTTCTTGCCAACAATTTACCTTCTACCCGGCAAGGGCAGGAGGTCCCAAGGTCCCAAGGTGGCTTAGTTCAGCATCCACTCCAGGTAGATCCACTTTCTTCACCCCAACATCAATACTGGGTCAGGTGTTCCTCTGGAGGAAATAGGCTCCAAGCTGGTCCAAGGTGTTTCAAATCCCAAGCTGTTCAGTGCTTGTGGTTTGCAGCTTGGACATGCTTTGTTTTATGTTTAAAGTTGACTAATAAATGAGTACAACTCCTGCTTTTCTTTCTGGGTTAGTGATACCTCGCTCAGGAGCTTATTCTCCAAATCCATCCATTTGCTGGCAAATTGTAGTATATCATTTTTTTCTTAGTGCTGAGTAGTACTCCATTGTGTAGACGTACCACAGTTTGTTCATCTATTCTTCAGTTGAGGGGCATCTAGGTTGTTTCCAGGTTCTTGCTATTACAGATAATGCTGCTATGAACACAGTTGAATTAATGTGTTTGGGGTGTGAATGTGCATCTTTTGGCTATAGGTGCATTAGTGGTATTGCTGGATCCTTGGGGAGATTGATTCCCTGTTTTCTGAGAAACTGCCATACTGCATTTCAAAGCAGCTGAACAAGCTGACATTCCCACCAACAATGGAGGAGTGTTCCCCTTGCTCCACAAACTCTCCAGCAAAGGCTATCATCTGTGTTTTTTATCTTAGTCAATCTGACAGGTGTAAGGTGGTATCTCAAAGTTATTTTGATTTGCATTTCTCTAATGGATAAAGAAGGTAAGTACTTTTTCAAGTGCCTTTCATCCATTTGTAATTCTTCTGCTAAGAATTTCCTTTTAAGTTCTAAACCACATTTTTTTGATTGTGTTATTCAAGGTTTTTGGCTCTAGTTTTTTTTTTTTTTTTTTTTTTTTTTTTTTTTTTTTTTTTTTTTTTTTTTTTTTTTTTTTTTTTTTTTTTTTTTTTTTTTTTTTTTTTTTTTTTTTTTTTTTTTTTTTTTTTTTTTTTTTTTTTGAGTTTTTTAGATATTTTAGAGATCAGTCCTCTGTCACTTGTAGGATTGATTAAAATCTTTTCCCGTTCTGTAGGCTGTTGTTTTGTCTTATTGCCTATGTCCTTGGCTTTACTGAAGCTTCTCATTTCAGGAGGTCCCAATTATTGATTGTTGTTCTTAGTGTCTGTACTACTGGTGTTGTATTTAGGAAGTGGTCACCTGTGCCTGTGCATTGGAGGGTATTTCCCAATATTTTTTCTATCAAGTTTAGTGTGGCTGAGTTTGTGTTGAGGTCTTTCATGCATTTCAATTTGAATTTTGTGCAGGGTGATTCACTTGTATCCATTTGCATCTTTCTACACATCATTTGCTGAAGATTCTTTTTTTCCATTGAATACTTTGGGCCTCTTTGTCAAAGATCAGGTGTTCATAGGTTTTTGAGTTAATATCGGCATCTTCAATTTGATTCCATTGATCCACAAGTCTTTTTTTATGCCAGTACCCGTCTGTTTTTATTACTATAGCTCTATAGTATAACTTGAAGTCAGAGATGGTGATGATCTGAGCCTCTTTTGTTGAGCAAGATTGTTTTGGCAATCCTGGCTTTTCTGTTATTAAAAATGAAATTGAGTATTGGTCTTTTAATGTCTATAAAAATTGTGTTGGAATTTTGATGGGAAATGCATTGAACCTTTAGATTGCTTTTGTTAGAATTGCCATTTTTTCTATGTTGATTCTACCTATCCAGGAACATGGGAGATCTTTCCATTTTCTGGTATCTTCTTCAAATTCTTTCTTCAGTGATTTAATATTTTTGTCAAATAGATCTGTTACTTTTTTGGTTACAGTTCCTCCAAGATATTTAGTGCTATTTGCAGCTATTATAAAGGGTGATGTTTCCCTTATTTCTTTTCAGCCCTTTTATCTCTATTGTATAGGAGAGATACTGATTCCTTTGAGTTAATCTTTTATCCTGCTGCTTTGGGGAACATTTTTATCAGCTATGGAAATTTCCTGATAGAATTTTGTGGATAATTTTTGTATACAATCATATCAACTGCAAATAGGGATAGTTTCACTTCTTTTCCAATTTGTATTCCCTTAATCTCCTTTCATTCTCTTTTTTCTTTTTCCTTTTATTATTATTATTATGAACAAAGAAGTCACACTTTCTAACCTTGTATATCCTTATTCAAGGTCCCTTCCCCCTCCCACCACATCAGGTCATTCTTTCTTCTCCACAACTCCCCATCCCCTCCCTGGACAGGCAGCAGACAGTCCCATGGTCCCGCTGTTCCAATATTGCTTAGTTCAGTCTCCACTCCTGGCACATCCAGTTTTCTCCCCCCTCCTTTTGTTCTCTTATTGCTTTAGATAAAACTTCAAGAATCATATTGTTGAATAGATAAGAGGAGATGGGGCATCCTTGTGTAGTTCCTGATTTTAGTGGGATTGCTTTGAGTGTTTCTCTATTAAGTTTGATGTTGGCTATCAACTTCTTTTAAATCGCCTTTATTATATTCAGATATTTTCTCTGTACTGATGACCTCTCCAGAACTTTTATCATAAAGGCGTGTTGAATTTTGGCAAAGGCTTTTAATAAATCCTGGCTATCACTTCCAGATAAAATAATTCTTACCACACATTTACCTGGGGGAGTAAATAGGAGAAGATTTTCACTTTTGAATAGCCAATCTTCTTGGATTTTCTATGCTTTATAATTTTTGTTTTAAAATCAGCATTTAGAATTAAAAGAGATAAGCACACATACTAGATTCATTTATTGTGGTTTGAAGATTTTTTACGCTCATCTCTATTCTTAAGTTGTAGGATGTCCCTAGATCATCCACAATTAAAATTATGGTCTTCCCAGCTCTTTCCTGAGCAGGAATTATTATTACCAGAATACTTTGGTAAGTTTATATGCCTCAATACAAAGTTGCCATTTGAGTTTCTTAGACTCAAATATTATATTGGTCTCAAAACAGAAAACTAAATAAAGAAAAATACAATATTATACATATTATACATAATTAAAATAGCATAAATCTTTAGACCCTCTAGAATTACTTTTATCCGCAGGGGAGCTCTCTTCACCTGTTTAATGAAGAGAGTTAAAAAATAACTGCCAACTTCTGTAAATATACAACATATCACTACAAACTTTTAAGATGGTACCCAGAAGATAAGAAATAGAATGCCATTATGAAATCAAATACCCCTGCTACTTAGAGAACTGGCCTCTTGTTAATATATATTTCCTCCCAATGATGTGGCAGGAGATCCTGACTCATGCATCAAGATCCTTCACTGGACTATAGAATGAAGGAGTCAATAGTTGCTGCCTTTGTTCTAAGTAATTTTTTTTTTTTTAAATCATGTATAATTTTGTATTAGCATTTCCACTGAAAGTCACAAACTTTGAAATAGACTCCAGAGTGAAATTTTGTGCTAAATAATTATTCTGTATAGTTGTCTTTGTTAAGTAAACAGCATCTTGGTGTTTTCCGCCACATCTTATTTTCATATTCTACCTGTAGGCTTCATCCTTATATTTTCCCCAATAATATCTTTAATTTATATATTTTTGCCAGTGTAATCTACCACTTTCTCAAGGTTTAATAAGATTTTGCTGATAAACACTGAAAATTGTAATAATTATTGCCTAAAGATTAAAAAAAATAACCCCACATGATATTATGATTTTACAGTTGCAGAGAAAAAAAAAAACCTTAGGGAGATTGCTCTTAGGCATTTTTTTCAGATTTATAATTATTACAGAAAATTATATAATTTCTAGGAAAACTGTAAATTAGTTATGAAGTTGGATACTAATATAAAGTTTATATAAGGGTCTGATTTCAAATGATATAAATGGTCATGTATATGAGATTTTTATACTTAAGTGACCCTAGATATAAATTAAAAAAAATAAAATGCATTTTTTGGTTTTTGTTTTTTCTTCATATTTGGTTTTTTTATTTTTTACTGATTTCTTTTGAAATTGCTGAAACAGACTAGCTAGTTGGCAACCTTATTTAAATACCCCAGGCTATTTGGAATCTTGAGTTAATTATGTTTTAAGCAGTGATCAACTTGGGTAAAACAGTTCATAGACTATAGTGATGAAAATCTGCAAATTCTCGTATTAAAAAATAGTTCAAAATAATAGTTTGATTCATTAAAAACAGAAGCTTCTTACTATAAGCTTCTTTTGTCAAAGAAAAATGCATTATCTATGATACAACATACCCTGAGCAGGACACTTTTCAGTTTTGTTTCTGTATTTAAAAATCTAGCCATAAATAGAGTAGATGCCAATGTCCATTACTTTAAGAAATATACAGAATTTCAACTTATTCAACAAAATTGTAAATAGAAGCTATTTAACCATTTCAGAACATTAGTTCAGTTTTCAAAATTGTCACAATTTTCAAATCTCTATTTGTCATGAGCCACTGCCAGCCTATCAACACATTTGAGATATTTTTGTGTCTTTTTCAATAATTCTCCAACTTAATTTTTGAAATGGGTTATCTCACCTGATTTGGATCCAATTGTATCAACTAGACTGGCAGCAAATCCCACCTTCCTTCTGACATGATCTTTAAAGTTATCAAGTTGATGTAAATAGATAAGAATACCATAAAAAAGGAAAATGAGTCAGAACAAAGCACTAGTGTCTTTGCCATTAAGATTTTTAAAGTATTCATAAATTATAAAGACATAATAAATTTAGAAGAGATCCATGTGTAGATGTCCTCTGACTCTAACCTAAGGAATACATGTATACATGGATGACACAGAAAGGGTATCATAGAAAAGACAGAAACATCCACCACTTACCCAAAGGTTTTATATGTTAGCAAATTCATTGGAAGTTTCACATTTATACTGGTTAATTCAGTATAAAAATAAAATAATCAAATTTAAAAATATGCAGTTCTTACAGATAATATGTAGAGGTTTTAATTATACAATTTTTTTTCATGATTGAAAGACTCAAAGGGGGACAGTATAAACAAATGTTTACCATTGCCATAATGTATATTATATTAATATACTATACCACAGATATTAAACATAGTACTAATGGTTTATAAACAGCCTACGATGGACATGTTAAAGTGTAACCCTCTGTGACAGGTACTAGAATATCTTAAATCCATCTTGAGATGGATACACAGTTAGGGATGTGTGCCTCAAGTCTGATGATGTGAGTTGAATTATTCAAGAAAATCAACTTTTGTAAGTCATTTTGTGACTATCAGCACACTTGTATGTCATACATACTTCACTATGTCATACATATTTCACTGCTCCATATGCATAAAATCAAAACTTTTGCTGCAAAAGAACTAGTTTGGTATATTCTCTACATGGAATCTTACTGTCTTTACAAAAATAAGTTATGTTTTTATATTATGCTAATGTTAAATGACATTTTAATTGGCATTCTTATCTAAACAATAACAAACACCATACACATCATTTTAGGGTAGTCAAATATATTTTTATCTATAAACCATTATCATTCTTCAATTCTTTTCTATTACCTTTTTCTTATTCCTTTCCCCTCACCTCATTCATCTTGGAATTCATCCTATTAGGAACCTTATTTCCTGCTCCATTTTTGTTTTTAACATGTTGTGCACTCCTTTTCACATCTCCTTTTTAGATCAACTATTTTCTATATGGATGGATGCTTATCTTTTGTTTGATGCTTAGACCATTTTTCCTGCAACAGATAAGACTGAATGCTGTTGATTGGTCCTTGAACAAACCAACTGGTCTATAGGATTGGGTCCTTGTGTCTTTCCTTCTGTTTATCCTTTGAATGGAATGCCATTTTTTTTTATCTTTCCTAGCAAAGCATTTTTTAGCTGAATTTTAAACTAGTCTTTTTCTTTGTCAATATGGTCTTCATTCTTTTTCTAATATTTATCTTTTATTTTATGTGAATTGGTGTTTTGCCTGCATGTATAACTGTATAAGGGTATCAGATCTTGGAATTACAGACAGCTGTTAGCAGCCATGTGGATGCTGGGAATCAAACTAAGGTCCTCCAGAAGAACAATCAATGTTCCTAACCACTCTCCAGCCCAGTCTTCATTGTTTTCGACTTTTGTTTTTGGCAAAGTTCTCAGAATTGGTGGAAAACTAAATGTTTTTTTGAACTTTCAAGAAACTCCTCATTAAGCTTTATCAAAATGTTTTGCTCATTAGCCTGTTGATGTCTACATAAGTGTTTTCAAATAGTTGATGATTTTCATTAGCATTAATAATAAATTTTTATTATTGTTATCATCTCAAGATTTGCTATGTACAATTGGTGACAACATAATACCAAAACAAATTATCATGTTTTTCTCTTGGAACAGTTTAGCAAAAATATTCTGCAATTTCGTTCTATCTACAAATTTCACTAATGAAAATTAATACTTTTAAGTATTTAATTGGTATTTTTGAAAAATTCTTCTAAAAAGATATTATGACCAATGATGCCTCATCATTTAATTATCAAAAACAGAAGACAAACTAAATAAACATTTTTCATTATGTGACATTTAGATGTTATTAATAGAGATATTCTCATAAATACATAGAAAATAAGAGCAATGAAGATTTACTTAGCACTTCTCCAAAAGATTATAATTTTATGATTTAAGAAATGCATATTGAGGCCCTGTCTAGAAAGGAGTCAGAGGTGAGCAGATTCCAGCTCCTGGGCCACACTTCTGGAGGAACTCTCACTGGGACCGGGGTCACAAACAAGAGTCTGATCTTATACCCTTGCCAGCAGACAGGCCCTAGACTTTAGCTGTGAGAGTCCTCCTTCAGCGACCCCTAAAAGAAGGAACATCTCATGGCCAGGCCCCATCCCCAGGGAGAACTATATCATCAGAGAAGGACTGAGGCTTTTCCAACTCAGACCAATGTTTAGAGCAGACTAAGAGATCAAGCATAACCCTTGATCACAGCAAACAGGAGACACACAAGCCTTCTAGCCACAACTGACTAGAAGCTGATGAATTGTGAACCACTGAAGCAATGGGTAGACACCTATGCAAAAATGCATATAGCAATATAAAGAGCAACAAGTCAACACCAGAAGAAACAAGTGGTTCTACAACTAAAAGACCTGAACAAAGCAATGAAGAGGAAACAGAAGGAAACAACAACAAAACACCTTTATGAAGACTATTGAGGCCCTAAAAGAGGATTAAAAAATTCCCATAAAGAAATGGTACAGGATACAAGATTAAATCTAAAAAAACAGTAGCCCTCCTATACACTGAAGATAAAAGGGCTGAAGATGAAACAAGGTAAACATCACCCTTTATAATAGCTGTAAATAGCATTAAATAAATTAGAATAACTATAACCAAAGACATAACAGATCTATTTGACAAAAACTTTAAATCACTGAAGAAAGAATTTGAAGACTGTATCAGAAAATGGAAAGATCTCTCATGTTCCTTGATAGGGAGGGTAGCCATAGTAAAAATGCAATTCTACCAAAAGCAGTCTAGAGATTCATTGCACTTCCCATCAAAATCCCAATATAATATTTTACAGAATTTGAAAGAAAAATGCTCAACATCATTTGGAATAACAAGAAATCAGGAATGTCAAAAAATTTTGCTCAACAAAAGAACCTCAGGGGGCATCACCATCCCTGACTTCAAGTTATATATAGAGCTAAGGTAATAAAAACAGCTTGGTACTGACATAAAAACAGACCTGTGTATCAATGAAATCGAAGTGAAGATCCCCACGTTAACCCAAAAACCTATGGACACCTGATCTTTGACAAAAAGGCCCAAAATATTCAATGGGAAAAAGATAGTATCTTCATAGTGTTGGCATACCTGGGTGGTAGTGTGTAGAAAGATGCAAATAGATACAAGCGTATCACCCCGAACAAAACTCAAATCTAAATGGATAAAAGACCACAACATAAACCCAGCCACATTGAACCTGATAAAAAAGAAAGTGGGAAATACCCTCCAAAGCATTGGCACAGGTGACCACTTTCTAAATATAACACCAGTAGCACAGACACTAAGAGTAAGTGGGACTTCCTGAAACTGAGAAGCTTCTGTAAAGTTAAGGATATCATCCATAAAACAAAACGGCAGCCTAAACAATGGGAAAAGATTTTCACCAACCCTACAAGTGCCAGAGGAATGATCTCTAAAATATATAGAGTACTCAAGGAACTAGAGCCCAAAACCTTGAATAACATGGGGTTCAGAACTGAAAAGAGAATTCTCAGCTGAAGAGATGCAAATTGCTGAAAGGCATTTGAAAAAGGGCTCCACATCTTTAGCCACCAGAGAAATGCAAATCAAAACAACTTTGAGATACCTCCAGACACCTGTCAGATTGGCTAAGATAAAAGACCCAGATGACAGCCTATGCTGGAGAAGATGCAGAGCAAGGGGAACACTCTTCCATTGGTGGTGGGAGTGTAAGCTTGTTCAGCCACTCTTGAATGCAGTATGGCGGTTTCTCAGATACCTGATACTCAATATCCTTAAGAATCCAGCAATACCACTACTGGGCATATACCCTAAAGATGCACATTTGCATTCTAAAGGCATTAGCTCAACTATGTTCATAGCAGAATTATTCGTAATAGCAAGAACTGGAAAACCACCTAGAAGCCCCCCAACTAAAGAATGGATTAACAAACTGTGGTACATCTACACCATGGAGTACTACTCAGCAGTAAGAAAAAATATCTTAAAATGTGCAGGCAAATGGATGTATTTCACAAACCCAGAAAAATAAGCTCGGAATGTACGTACTTGTTAATGGACTTTCAACAAAAATCAAAGCATGTCCAAGCTGCAAATCACAACCACGGAACAGTTTGGACCAGCACCTTGGAGCCCATTTCCTCCAGGGGAACAGCTGTCCCAGTATTGATTATGTGGTGAGGAAAACAGATCTGTCTGGAGTGGGTGCTTAACTAAGCCACCTTGGGACCTTGGGTCCTCCTGCCCTTTTGGGGAGGAGATATAGTGATAGGGAGAATAGAGAGTAATGGAGTGGGAGGGTAAGTGACTTTGAACAAGGGGAAACATGGATAAAATGTATGACTTTATTCATTATAAAAGAAATCAAAAAAGTAAATTAACCCCAAAATGAATAAAAGAAATGCATATTACCATGCTTTCTAGATCTTCACATTTATATCATTAAATCTAATAACAAAAATTTGACTGTAAAGGTTTTTATCTATGAAATGTCATTGAAGGTGGTATACAAACTAGCATGCACATCCACAGAACAACACAATTTTACCAGAAGTCTGTATTCTCTCTCTCTCTCTCTCTCTCTCTCTCTCTCTCTCTCTCTCTCTCTCTCTCTCTCTCTCTCTCTCTCTGTGTGTGTGTGTGTGTTTGTATTTTGATTTCTGTCTTTCTCCATGTCTTCCTTCTTTATTTTCTTGTTTTTTTCATTTTTTTTTATTTTTATTTTAACACAATTGATGTAGCCCACATGGGTTTAAACCTGCTTGTAACTTAAAATGTTCTCAAATTTCTAGTCATCTTCCTCTGCTTCTTTATACTCAGATTATAAGTATGACTCATTATGCAATTTTAATGGGTTTCAACCTTCTGGACAAGCAGGACAGACAGTGCCTGACAATATGCCAACATATTAATTTCTATATGAGCCTTTTGATTCCCCAGATCACAGTTGAATATCTAATGAGAGTATTAATAAATGTACTGGGATTTCCTAGGAAAAGAACTATATTTGTAATATAATTGATAAGAGGAAAAGGGACTTCAGTCAATGGATTATCAGAAACTAGTGGCTTGAACAAATGCATATCTCACAGATATGCTTTGTTATCTTTAAAAGAGACATTTTGAATTTTCTTTCTTTCTTTCATCCCTAATGCATGAGCTGACTTTTTGGAACCTATTGCCTATGGAGAGATATCTTGTCCATCCTTGAAAATCTTGAAGTAGACAGAATGGGTCAGGAACAAAACCATTAAAGAAATACTTGATGAAGTTAATGTATAGCCAAATCCTTACAACAAATATTGAAGTACATGGTGTGGGAGGAAAACAAAATCTGGATATCCTTTTATTGCCAGCAACTTGAGTCTAGTCATTAATGAGAAGTGTATACAAGATCAACATGATCAACATGAAAGTAACATTTGAGCAACTGAGATACTTTAAAACAAATGAATTATTTATGATATATGTGAAATTTTTTGTTTTACTCATTGCACGTTAATTCTCTATTCTTGTGATGATGTTTGCTAGGAGAGGAGGGATGAATCTGACTTGTTTTATTAGCTAAAGAAGAAATAAAACGTAGGGCTAAGGAAATAGTTCAGAGTGTATAAGTGCCTACTGACAGATATAGCAGCGTGACTTTTATGTCAGTACCTATATGGTTAAAAGAGAGAGTTAGGATATACCAATTGTCCTCTAACTTTTACGTGTGCATACACATACACAAACACACACACAAATAATAAATACAAAACATTTTTCAAGTAACTGTTCTGTTCTCAAAGATTTTTCTACCTTATAAAACTTTTCCTGAAATAATATGATAACCTTTAAGTAGAAACATAAATAAAATTCCTATGTACAGAAAATAGACAAGAACATAATGCATTGTGGGAGTTTTCTATTTTTCACATAGAAATATACTTTTGATATGGGTAGAGAAAAGGTGATCATAGTAGACACACTGATGAATTGACCCAAAGAATAAATGGTAAAATGTTAAGCAATCAATGACTTAAAGATTAAAGAAGATTCACCCTTTGGGGACTTTTTCAGGTGAGAATTTAATCTGATTGGTTCAGAATAAGTTACTAAAAATCTTTTTGAAATGAAATGTTAATTCATTTTTTCTTCAGGCTGATTTAAGCTTTCATTGTTAGATATGACGAGAACCTTCTCAAAGGGTGTCATTTGAACATCATTTTTTCTGCCATGAAGGCATTAATTGTCTCTATTGTGGAATGGACAGAAAAAAAATTGTATACTTCACTGTAAGCTAATTTTTCTACATTTCTTTTCTGAAATTGAGACTCAATAAATATTTATTTGATCATACTTCGGAATTACTATATAAAAAAAGCATAGTAGTCATTACATTCAGTATTTTAAAAGTGATTACAGGCAGATAGGGAAAAAAAGCAGATTCAGAAAATCAATTCAGATACAAGTCAGATTATTTTCTTTAAAATGACTAAAATTATTTTTAGTTCTCTCAGTAGATTGAATTTTAAACATCTGTACTTAGAAAAGCCAAAATGTCAATTTCTTAGTAAAATGCTTTGAAAAATAATTTATTAAACTTTCACTCTTTGAATTATTTTGCTGAATCTTTGAATGTAAGCCCCAAGCAGTGACATTTTAACCATGAAAGTTCTTTGTATAGAAAAGTACTGAGACCCATAGTTTTTAAATATTTTGCTAATATTTTAGCCTTCATATCTTAGCTAAGATTTTTTTTTCTTAGCTAAGATTTTTATGACTTCCTAAAATTGGGATTTATTTTAGTTTATAAATCATACTCATATTTCTTAAGGAAACTAAATGAGTTTGACAGATACAGAATTATATTTATAAATTGTTAATCATATTGACAACACAGGAAATCAAATATGCCAGTTTCTTAGAGTTCTGGTTCAGAAATGTTAGATTTATAGTCTTTCAACCAAAGGTAACACCATATAATGATCCATTGTTAGTTCTGAATAACTAATACTTAATTTACAGTTTAGAGGTTGTTATTACTTAATGATATCAGTAATTTTAATTTTAATCTTATTTAATGAGTAAATTATAAATTTTATTTTTAAAAAATTAATTGATCTCATACATCAACCAGTTTACCCTCTTATCATTCTTCCCTTTCTCCCCAGCATTCTCCTCCAAGCCACTCCTCACCCCTCCTCCAAAAGGATAAGCCCTCTCATGGGGAATTACCAAGTCTGGTACATTCAAGGCAGGTCCAAGACCTTCCCCCTGCATCAAGGCTGTGCAAGGTGCCAGACTATAGGTAATGGGATCCAAACATCAGCTACATGTAGTAATAAGTTTCTAGCCTACCTGGCTTGTGGTCCAGACCCGCAGTCCAGGAGGGCTGCAGCCCTATAATCCTGCAAAAACACACAGATGTTTACATTAATTTTATACTGATCAGTCTATGGCTCTAGCATATTGCTAGCTATCTCTTGGTCTTAAACTAACCCATGATTTTTATCTTGTTCAGCCATGTATCTCTGTACATTTTTCTCTGTGTGTCACTGGCATCTCTCTGGCATCTTGGCTCTGCTCTTCCTGTTCCCAAAGTTTTCTTAGTCTGTTAGCCCCACACATACTTCCTGTCTGCCTTGGGCCAATCAGCATTCTTATTAAACCAGTAGGTAGAACAATTATTTAGAATGTAATCCCACTACAGGGAAAGATTCTTATTTTACTACCAGAACCCTTAAACAGACCAAGCTATAGAAACGTCTCCCACATGCAAAGGGCCTAGTCTAGCCCTATGCAGGTGCCACAGTTTTCCATATAAAGCTGATGAGTTTCCACTAGCTTGGTTCAGTTGTCTCTGTAGATTTCTCCTTTATGATTCTGACCTCCCTTGCTCCAATATTTTTTTTTCTTTTCAATGCCTGGACTTCCAGAGGTGGGCATGTTGCTTGGCTGTTGATCTCTGCTTCTGCTTCCATCAATTACTAGATAAAAGTTCTATGATAATGGTTGGGGTAAACAAATTCAGGCACCCTCTTCTCTATTGCTAGCAGTCTAAGATGGGGCCATCTTTGTGGATTTCTGGGAACTTCCATAGCACCAGGTTCCTCCCTAAACCCATGATGTTTTCCTCTATTTAGGTATCTCTTTCATTGTCCTATTTGGTCCTGATCAGCCTCAACCATTCTCTTCAATTATGTTTTTATCCCCCAACACCTCTCCTCTATCTCCCCCCCCCCCAGTTTACTAGGATATCTCATTTATTTCCTCTTTCATAAGTGATCTATGTGTGACTTTTTGTGTCCTATTTGTTAGCTAACCTCTTTGGAGCTGTGGGTTGGAGCCTAATGACTCTTTGCTTTATATCTAGTATACATATATGAATGAGTTGTGGTGATATGTTACATATTTAATGAAACCCGAAATATTCAGGAGATTAACACACAGTCAAAACCTTAGCAGACAGCTCAGGAATTTCTTGATTCTTGAGTACAAAGACAAGCAGCTGGGAATCAATGGCACACACCTTTAATCCCAGCACAGGAAAAGTCTGAGTGTGGTGACCTATGCCCTTAATTCTATAACTCCAGAGACAGAACTTTTTGTGTTTCTGTGAGTTCAGTCTGAGGACCAAACAAATAAAATAGTTTCCAACTTTAATCCTAACCTGGATGGGATATAACTGGCAAGAAAGGTATTTAAGGCCTGATAGAAAACCATCAGAGCAGAAGTGACCAGGAGTAAGGATGAGGAAGTTGGAAGATAGCTGGGTGAGAATTGACTGTAGTGTTTCCTCTCTCTGATATTTCAGCCTTTCCCTGATATCTGGCCCTGTATCTGTTTCCATATAAGGAGATGCTCATTATTTTTTCCAGTCATGTTTGATTCTATCCTGAGTTTCTGTGTTGTCCATTCTCTGATTCCCAGGCATCCAGTCAATGTCAGGACTGATTTCCCTCTTATAGCATGGGTCTTAACGTAGACCAGTCCTTAATTGGCTGCTCCTACAAGTTCTGAGTCAATATTATCCCAGCATATGTTGGAGACAGGATAGATTGTAGTTTGAAAATTTTGTGACTTTTTTTGTGTCCTAATCCCAATGTAAGAAGCCTTGGTTCATTGTAGATGATTGGTTCAGAATCCTTATTCACCATTTGTAGGAATCTTGAGCAGGGTTATTCTCAAAGTTTCCATTGTGTGTCTACTGCACCAGGTTACCACACTGCCAATCCTAAGTGTCCCCAAGTGTAGTATCTCTTTCATTACTCTCTCCATGACCCTGTGCCTAAATTTCTTGTTTTCTCCCCTATCTGCCCACAGATCACTTAAAAATTATTTATGTATTCTTCTATTCTTTGAGCCCTCCTTGTTACTTAGCTTCTCTATGTTTGTGAGTTTTAAGATGATTATTCTTACTTTACAGTTCATATCTACTTATGAGTGAGTATGTACCATGTTTGTCTTTCACATCTAGGTTAATTCAGTCAAAATGTATAATTTTTTTAACATTTATTCATTTATTATTTCATGATGCCATTTATTTTGTTTTGTTGAAAGGCTTCTTGATTATTTCCAGTTTCCTGCTATTATGAATAAATCCTCTATGATCATAAATGAGTAAGTGCCCTTGTGGTAAGATAGAGCATCCTTTGGGTATATGCCGAGAAGCAGCATAAATACATCTTGAGGTAGATCAATTACCAACTTTCTGAAGACTACCATATTGATGTACCAATAGTGACTATAGTTGTTTTTACTCCCACCAGAAATCAAGGAGTGTTTCCCATGTTCCACATTATCTCTGGCATGAGCTTTTACTTGTGTTTTTATCTTAGTCATTATGAGAGTGTAGGATAGAATTTCAAAGTACTTTTGATTTTCATTTTTCTAACAGCTAAAGATATTGAACATTTCTTTATTTATCTGCCATTTTAGAGTTCTTATTTGAGAAACCTCTGTATCTAAACCCCATTTTTATTATTATGAATAAAATCACATTTTTTATCCATGTATATCCTTGTTCAAGTTCCCTTCCATCTCCCACCACCTCCAGTCACTCTTCTCTACATCTCCCCATCTCCTCCCCAGCATGGGCAGGAGGTCCTAAGGTCCCAATAAGGCTTAGTTCAGCATCCACTCCTGGCCAATCTAGTTTCCTCACACCAATATCAAGACTAAC
The DNA here is from genome assembly GCA_004025045.1 of Sigmodon hispidus. Classification (NCBI taxonomy): domain Eukaryota; kingdom Metazoa; phylum Chordata; class Mammalia; order Rodentia; family Cricetidae; genus Sigmodon; species Sigmodon hispidus. The sequence continues at coordinate 16,547 of PVIH01014415.1, read as the reverse complement.
TCAGGTGTTCCTCTAGAGGGAGTGGACTCCAAGTTGCCAGTCCAACGTGTTTCAGATTCCAAGCTGTTCAGTAGTTGTGGTTTGCAGCTTGGACATGTTTTGCTTTTTGCTTTTTTGTTTAGAGTACACTAATGAGTGACTACATCCCCTGCTTATCTTTCTGTGTTTGAGATACCTCGCTCAGGAGGATATTCTCCAAATCCATTCATTTGCCTACAAATTTTAGGTTATCATTTTTTCTCACTGCTGAGTAATTCTTTACCCCATTTTTAACTGGATTATTTGGTTTGTTCATGGATAGTTTCTTGAGGTATCTAGCTTGTTAATTAGCCTCCCTTTATATGTAGAATTGCTGAAAATCTTTTTATGTTCTGAGGCTACCACTTTGTCCTTTTGCCAGTGTTCTTTGCCTTATAGAAGGTTTTTATCTTCATGAGGTCCCACTTATTAATTGTTCATCATAGTACCTGCAATATTTTTTGTTCAGAAAGTTGGTTTCTGTGACAGTATATTCAGGGATATTCCTTACTATCTATTTTATTAGGTATAGTGTATCTGGTTTTATGTTAAGTTCTTTGATTCACTTAGATTAAGGATTGTACACTGCAATAGATATGGATATATTTACATTTTTCTACATGCTGATATTCAGTTAGCCCAGTGCCATTTATTGAAGACATTTTCTATTTTTTATCATATTGGAAATATATTTTATTATATTGCTGAATCCTATATCAAAAATCAGATGTCCATAGTTGTGTGGATTTACATATGTTCTTCTTCATTTGCTTTCTTTTCTATTGATGAACCTATATGGTTTTATGCATTTACCATGCATTATTTATTACTATATCTCTGTACTACAGTTTGAAACAAAAAACTGGTAATACCACCAGAAGTTCTTTTTGTACATGAATGTGTTACCCATTTTGAGATTTTTGTTCTTACTTGTGAAAATAAATATTGCCCTTTTAATGTCTATGAAAAATTGTGTTGGAATTTTGATGAGTAATTACAATGAATATATAGATTGTTTTGATTAAATGGAATTTTACTATATTGATCATACACATCATCAGCACTGAGATTTTTTCATTTCTTGATACCTTTTTATTTTTTTCTTCAAAGACTTAAAGATTTTATCATACAAGTCTTGTACTTCCTTGGTTAGTGTTACCAAAATGTATTAAATAAAATTATAGCTCTGCTTATTTTGCCACTAATGTATGTGTATATTTTGTAGCTCATAGGCATTGTAGCCCACTAAAAGTTTTGGTTGCATCACTCTACTTGAAGCTCACATGGTGCCCTCTAGTACCACAAAATCTAGTCCTTAATAAGGAGACTTTCAGTTCATATTCAGCACAGAATTTTGTATATGTGTGTTTTATGTATTTATTTCAGGAGTATATGGCATCTTCAGCAATAGGGAGTTACATTTAACTTCTGTAAGTTAACCAAGGGCTATAGCAATAACATAATTTAAGGCTTTGAGATTCTCATGGAGAATAATATCAAGAACTCTAAGGGGCTTAACACTAGCATTAGGGAATTTAGCCTATAGCTTTGCTAAAACGTGGTCAGCCAAGATGTGATGACTTAATTTAAACTGTGTATAAGTAGAGTTACATTTATTATATATTACAAAAAAAAAGTCTGGCTCATTGGGCCTCAATTCTAGACAAATTACTACAAGCAATGAAAATGCTAGAAACAAGAAGAATGGTCTTTCTTAGGGAAGAGACTGCAAATTGTTTATTTAATACTCAATGGTAATCTCTGAAAGCCTATGCACTCAATAACATCAGAAAGTGTTCTCTTTATGTACATGCATTGTGTATGTAAGTAACAACATAGAAAAAGGTGTCATGAATTAGTGAGATAAAAGAGGTGCATGATGGGCTTAGAGAGAGAAATATGAATAGAGAAAATGGGGTAATTATATTATAATTTAAAAATAAATCCATATATCCATATATATATGTATATACTGAGTTTAAGGATATCCTAAACTACATGAGTGTTATTATGTAGTATTATATTCTTTGACCTTCTTATACATATTATTGCTACCAAATATTATTCAAAGTCAATATTATATCTTTAAAATGTTTTAGGTTCATACATAGTATAATATAAATGAGAATTTGAATAACAAAGCTTTAAGAGGAGTCAGGGATTTGGCATTTTTTATATTAAATATAACCTGAAGTAACTATCTTAATGATATTTTCATTTAAATGCTGTCTTTTAATAATATTACTGATATGACACTATTGTTTTTCATAACAATCACAATTTATCGTGATACCAATTTTCATTTCTAATAATACCCATTTTTTTCTAAAAGAAGACATACCAAAGTCCAGGAATGGCATACAGACTTAGCTAATTCCTATTCCATTCTCTAACTCTTCTCACTTAAAAGCACACTATAATCTAGGTTGAAATTCTCTGTGGCCTCATTGCTACATCCTTTTCAAAAGGGCAGCCAAATGTTATAAGACAATTGCACTCAATATAGCAGATTAATCTCATTAAAACGGCATCCCTTGGCAGGGGATAATGTCTGAAAGCCTAAAAATTGAAGAAATCCTTTGAGTTTAAGTAAAATAAACTGGAGATTTAGGATCTTATGTCAAATCTTGTTTTGCCTTTGATATTCAGATCTTTTCTGAGCCCACTTAGACTTTGGCTGGACCTTCATATACAAGGGCTTTGTTTAAACATCAAAGTTCATGAGGGGTTATTAGAATGCTAATGAGTACTGTGAGTTTCAAAGGACATCATTAAACTAGAATTTCCAAACAGGTGCAGCTTAGCAAATAATTGAATAGTCAGCAAGAGAGTTAATCAGTTAATCTAGATAAATAGGTAAAACTACTCTCATTTGTCCAGTTTATAAAATAATCTTTAAATTTTTATTGGTATTAATACATAATAATTGGCTCTAGATATTTACTAGTTTTCCTGCAGTGCTCAATGATTAAGAAATTAACTAATTGCAACTGGAACATATTAATTCCTGAGCGAGGTATCACAAACTCAGAAAGATAAGCAGGGGATGTATTCACTCATTAGTGTACTCTAATTTCAAAATAAAAAGAATTAAAAGATCAGGAGTATTTTAACTGTGCTGCAGCAAGCAGATAGATGCATCACAAAGCTCACATTATTTCTAAAAACTGTTCCTAGTTCTATATTGAGGATATATGGGCTATTAACACTGGCATGATACTCACTATTGCCAGGAGAAGCCAACATTGGCATTGGTTCTACTAGAGTGTGCTGCCTTGTGGAGTGGAGCCATTTGTAAATGCCCTGGCTCAACAGTAGCTTAGTGAGATGAGAATCTGATTGCCAGGATAGAATTTGCTTCACAACAACCAGCCTGTGCCTATTTGTAAAGAGCTACAAAAAGATTGGCAGCCAGGTAATGGGATGGAATTAAGCATGAAATTGAATCGCTCTGTGTCATGGAAGTGTTTACTAAGGTGGTGCCTGATCAGAGTGCTTAGAGTCACACTGAAGCATAGCAACTAAACTGATGGTGTCTGAGAAAAGCACAATACTTTATTTTCTATGAAAATAAGTGTGTCTCTCATTTGCTTTAAAATAGTAAAACTTTTAGCAGCACTGAAGGTCTATAGTAGAAATTCTATACTTAATTATTTGCAAGATTACATATTTTTTATGTTTTAATATATGCACATATATGTATACACACATGAGAAGCAGGGTATTTATTGAATTCCTTCATCAGACCTCCACAATTAGAAATACCCTTCAAAAAGAAACTTCTCTCTCTCTCTCTCTTTCTCTTTGTGTGTGTCTGTGTATGCGTATGTATTGTTTCATTGTTCTGTTTTACTGTATGACTTCAAGGCTATTAAGCTTATATTCCCAAGAAGTTAGAAGAATGTTCACTATTGACATTTAAATCAAAAACAAACAAACATAACTCCCATCTTCTTGCCAAAAAACAAAACAAACAAACAAATAAAAAACAAAGAAAAAAAACAGTGCCTGAGAGACAACACAGTGGTTAATAACATTTGTATTCCTCAAGAGAGCTTTAGATTTTATTTTTTATGTTTCATGTATTTTAGAGAAAAGAGAAGTTTTATTATTGTATGGGTTTTTTTTTTTACCTATTTTGAATGTTTTGTTTTTTATATAAACTTTGATATTGATCTTCAAAATCAATTAAAGAAAAAGCAAAGAACATTTGTAGTTGTTGAGGATCAAGGATTGATTTCAAGCAACAACATTGCTAGTTTCAACTAAACATAACTCCAATTTAAGGAAATTTGATGCCTTCTTTTGACATCCATGAGCATCCAGCATGAATATGATAGACAGACACACATACATGCAAAACATTCATACACATAAAATACATGAATATAAAAGCATTTTTCTATTTTTTATTATGAATAAAGTCACATTTTTTTATCTATGTATATCCTTGTTCAAACTCTCTTTCCCCTCCTGCCCCTTCCAGTCATTTTCTCTTCTCCCCCTCACTTTATCTCCTCCCAAGCAAGGACAGGAGTTTCCAAGGTACCAATATTGCTCAGTTCAGCCTTCACTCCTGGCAGATCCAGATTCTTCCCGCTATATCAAGACTGGTTCAGGTGTTCCTCTGTAGGAAGTGAGCACCAAGGTGTCATGCCAAGGTATTCAGATCCAAAGCTGTTTAGTGGTTATGTTTTGCAGCTTGGACATGCTTTGCTTTTTGCTTTTTTCGTTTAAAGTCCACTAATGAGTGAGTACATCCCGTTTATCTTTCTGGGTTTGTAATACCTTGCTCAGGATGATATTCTCCAAATCCATCCATTTGCCTGAAAATTGTAGGATATCATTTTTTCTTACTGCTGAGGAGTACTCCATTGTGTAGATGTACCACAGTTTGTTAATCCGTTCTTTAGCTGAGGGGCATCTAGGTTGTTTCCAGGTTCTTGCTATTACAGATAATGCTGCTATGAACATAGTTGAGCTAATGCCTTTGGAGTGAATGATGGCTCAGTCATTAAAGGCTAGGCTCAAGACCAAAAATATAAAAGAAATCTTAACAGAGTTTCAAAAATATCAAAGGTAAGCTAGATTTTGTAATCTGAATTTTATTTTCAATATCTTGATAATTCACAGATAATTTTTAAATAGTTTGCAGTCTAAATTTAGCTATTTTGAAGAATTTAAAGCCTGAGATGAATCAAAATTTTTCTAAAATTTATTACCTACTTTTATGCATTGCAATAATTAAATATGTTTCAGATCACATGAAGAAAAATTTCACTCTTTTGATGTCTAAGAAATAAAGCATATTGGTTATACAAACAACAAAATAAAAGGGGAAGGAAAACTTTAGGTAAAGAGAAACAGCAAAGACAATGTGCAAGAAGCAAGAAGGAAAAACAAATAAATCCTAAATGAAGTTATACCACTTCATCTGTCAATGCTCTCCAGAAAATTCATACATTGTGCTTATCAAGTTTCTCCCTTTAAGATATCCTCCATGCTGCATCTATTTAAAGAAATTTCAATACAAATGTGTCTTTTATATAGTCCAAACCTTATTATTGAAAAAAAATCCCAGTACCAGACATAAGAAATATTATTTTAAATAGTCAATCAGGATAGTACAAATTACTCCAGAAACCACATAAAATTTTGCTCTTGTTCATGGATGACCCTCAGATTAAAAATAAGCCTCTAATACTGAACACACTGCAGTCTTTGGGTACAAAACACAGGGTATTAGAGTTGAGTCTAATTTAAAGCTTCTTTCCTTTAGTCTAGCTTACATGGCAATAGAAAGAACTCTGAAAACTCCAACAGCCATGAACCACAACAATGGGGACCATAACAAGACATCCATAAAAGTGCCACAGTGTCAGTCACATTTGGTGGCAATCAAGAACTGTCTAAGCTGACAGGAGGCTCACTTAACAAGAAAGAAATCAAGCTTGGTATTAGAAAACTACTTAGCTACCTGAGTTTAGTGACGTTTTGGATTTTAGAAGAAACTCTGATAAAATGAATTTTTAACCCATTATAACTATTAATTATAATTAAAATAGTATTCTTATACACAGCGATAACAGTAGCTATTACCCCCCTTAACAGAAGCTTCTTTCTATAGCAAATGGAGAAAACTATAGAAAAAAAAAAAGAAAAAGAAAAGAAAAACGTGACTGAATGCAATGAAGTGATCAATGAGATTGTGGGGAACCCTAGGCCACATACTACATTTATAGCCTAACTCTTGCATCTATATCTCAGGAAACATGGGAGAAAAAGGAAAGAGAAAGAATATGAAAGGCAGAATCCCAGGAAGTCTTCATACCTGCTTAAACAAGACCAAAACAATGACAATATCACTAGACAGACTTTTATAAAAGATGGGAATTTTCAAGGCATCATACCCTTATATAATGAACAATAACCAACCTAAGACTGCTTAGAAGGAGAAAATTATCATCCACCAAAGCTGAAATCCAATATAAAGTGAATTTATATATTTAACTCATTAACGAATATTATTTTGTGATTAGGAAAAAATTGCCATGGCCTTAATTTAAAAAAATATGAAATTATATATTCGAACAATTTTATTGATCATTTCACCTGCAGAGCTACTTATTGTGGTAGTATGTAGGTAACTGAACCCCATAATCTCTTAGAGAGTAACACTATTAGGCAGTGTGGCTTTGTTGAAGTAGGTATGGTCTTGTTGAAGGAGGTGTCACAGTGGAGGTGAGATTTGAAATTCACTATGTTCAGGATATGGCCCAGTGTCTCAGTGCATTTTCTGTTGCCTGTAAGATGTAGCCAGAATTGTCTGCCTACTTGTCACCATGTTGTTCACCATGATGATAATGGCCTCTGACACTGTAAGTGAGCAATATCAATGAAACGTTTTCTTTATAAGAGTTGCTGTGGTCAGGGTATCTCTTCAAATGAGACAAATGAGAACCTATTGTTGGAACTCATTGTATATATTGACATTCAACCCATGTTCATATAGTATCTTCATGCTGCATTAATAACCTCAGCAAATAACTCTTTGCCAGAATTTATTTTCTTAAATTATTTCTGGTTGAGAATTTCCAGTGAGAATCTCTTACAACATTGAAGAACATATGTAATTGGTTATAATGGATGATACTCGATAGAATGCTGCAATGCCAGCCAGTACTGATTCATTCATGCTGTTTGCCGTTTATCTATTGGCAGGTCCCAGTAATTGTGCTGAAAAATGTACTTAGCCAAGATTTTAACATCACATTAGAATTTTTCTTTTCTTAATTTGATTTAAATTTTTTAATAAAGTCTCAGTTTTATCCATGTATCCCCTTGTTCAAACTCCCTGCTCCCCTCTCGAACTCTCCCAGTCACTCTCTCTTCTTCCCATCTCCTCATGTCCTCCCCAGAAAGGGCAGGAGGTGCCAAGGTGGCTTAGTTCAGCATCCACTCCAGGCAAGTCCAATTTCCTCATCCTAATATCAAGACTGGGTCAGGTGTTCCTCTGGAGGGAATGGGCTCCAAGGTACCTGTCCAAGGTGCTTCAGATCCCAAGCTGTTCAGTGATTGTGGTTTGCAGCTTGAGTGTGCTTTGCTTTTTGTTTAAAGTCCACTATAAGTCCTCTATTACTGTGTAGTCTGAGTTTGTAGTAGGTCCTCCGAGGTCTCATCTTTTTCTTAAAATTATTTATCTATTTTGGCACTGTTGGCTCTTATTCTCCCATACTTTCCATATAATTTTTCATTTCTTTTGGCTTATTTTCACTTTTAACTTGACTCAATTAAAATCACTGTGAAAACATCTCCCATACTTTCCATATAATTTTTCATTTCTTTTGACTTATTTTCACTTTTAACTTGACTCAATTAAAATCACTATGAAAACATATCTCTGAGAGTATGTATATGATGCATCAAGGGATAGGGATGCATCAAGAAGAGTTGAATTGAAGGAGTACTTATGACCAAGAATGAATAAATAGGAAAAAGTGAGTTGAATAGCACTGTCTTAATTACAGTTTTTATGGATGTGAAGAGACACCATGACTACAGCAACTCTTATAAAGAAAAACATTTCACTGGGGTTAGTGTACAATTTCAGAGATTTAGTCCATTATTGTCACGGCAAATGGCATGCAGGCATAAATGGTGCTGGAGAAAAAAAAATGAGAGTTCTATAACTTGCTCTGAAGAAAGCAAAAGCCACTGTATGCCACTCTGAGAATTGCTTAAGCAAAGGAGACCTCAAAGGCCACCCCACACTGGCAAACTTTCTCCTACAAGGTGACATCTCTTCTAACACAGCCACAGCTCCTCATAGCCCCACTCCCTTTGTGGGCCATTTTCTATCAAACTGCCACAAGCAGCATTCGTCACTCTATGCTTTCTGTTAGCAGGTGCAGAATAACCAACAGCCTCACTCCCTATTGTCCCATCTCCCCTACTATGGTAAACTGTGCCTCAAATGGTGAACCCAAATCAATCCTTCTTCAGTTGTGTTTGCAGGCATTTTGTACACAAAATGCAGAAAAGTAATCAAAGTATTCAAAATGGCAATTAGCATCATTGAGACTTAAATTGTGAATGCCTGGGTAACTGCACCAATTTATCGTTGTTGCTTTAGAATCGTAATTGTTGCCTCTGACTCATAACACATACCTCACATCCACAACCATAATATAGGTAAGCATGTTCTAGGATATTTAACTTACTTACCTGAAAATTATAACAATTGAAAAACACTTTTATTGTTTTGTGTTTTGTTTGGAGTACACTAATGAGTGAGTACATCCCCTGTTTATCTTTCTGGGTTTGTGATACCTCGCTCAGGAGGATACTCTCCAAATCCATCCATTTGCCTGCACATTTTAGGATATCATTTTTTCTTACTAATGAGTAGTACTCCATTATGCAGATGTACCACAGTTTGTTAATCCATTCTTCAGTTGAGGGGATTCTAGGTTGTTTTCAGGTTATTGCTATTACGGATAATGCTGCTATGAACATAGTTGAGCTAATGCCATTGGAGTGTGACTGTGCATCTTTAGGGTATACACCAGAAGTGGTATTTCTGGGTCCTTTGGGAGATTGATTCTCAGTTTTCTGAGAAACCACCATACTGTATTACAGAGTGGCTGAACAAGCTTACACTCCCACAAGCAATGGAGGAGTGTTCCACTTGCTTCACACTCTGTCCATCATAGGATGTCCTCTGTGTTTTTTTTATCTTAGCCAATCTAACAGGTGTCAGGTGGTATCTCAAAGTTGTTTTGATTTGCATTTCTCTGATGGCTAAAAGCACTTTTTCAAGTGCCTTTGAGCCATTCGTAATTCTTCTGCTGAGAATTCCCTTTTTAGTTCTGAATCCCATTCTTTGATTGTGTTATTCAAGGTTTTGGACTCTAGATTATTGAGTTCTTTATGTATCTTAGAGATCAATCCTCTATCACTTGTATGGTTGGTGAAAATCATTTCCCATGCTGTAGGCTGTCATTTTCTCCTATTGACAGTTTCCTTGGCTTTACAGAAGCTTCTCAGTGCCAGGAGGTACCATTTATTTATTGTTGATCTCAGTGTCTGTGCCACTGGTGTTATATTTGGGAATTTGTCGCCTGTGCCAAATCGTAGAAGTGTATTTCCCACTTTCTTTTCCATCCAGTTCAAAGTGCCTGGGTTTATGCTAAGGTCTTTGATCCACTTGGATTTGAGTTTGGTGCAGGGAGACAGGCTTGGATCTATTTGCATTTTTCTACACACTACCATTCAGCTATGCCAACACCATTTGTTAAGTATGCTATCTTTTTTCCATTGAATATTTTGGGCCTCTTTGTCTAAGATCAGGTGTTCATAGGTCTTTTGGGTTAAGGTCTGGATCCTCAATTCTATTCCATCGATCCACAAGTCTGTTTTTATGCCAGTACCAGGCTGTTTTTACAACTGTAGCTCAATAGTATAACTTGAGTCAGGGATAGTGATGCCTCTTGAGGTTCTTTTGTTCAGCAAAATTGTTTTGGCAATCCTAGCTTTCCAGTTATTCCAAATGATATTGAGTATTTAATTTTCAAGGTCCAAAAAATATTGTGTTGGGATTTTGATGGGCAGTGCATTGAATCTGTAGATTGTTTTTGGTAGAATTTCCATTTTTACTGTGTTGATCCTACCTATACAGGAACATGGGAGAATTTTCCATTTTCTGATATCCTCTTCAATTTCTTTCTTCAGTGATTTAAAATTTTTGTCAAATAGATGTGTTACTTCTTTGATTAAAGTTACTCCAAAGTATTGAATGCTTTTTGCAGCTATTATAAAGGGTGATGTTTCCCTTATTTCTTTTTCACCCCATTTTATCTTTAGTGTAGAGGAGGGCTACTGATTTCTTTGAGTTAATCATGTATCCTGCAATATTACTGAGGATGTTTATCATCCGAAGAAGTACCTAGAAGAATTTTGTGGGTCACTTATGTATACAATCATATCATCTGCAAATAGACATAGTTTCACTTCTTCATTTCCAATTTGTATCCCCTTAATCTCCTTTAATTCTCTTATTGCTTTAGCTAACACTTCGAAAACTATATTGCATAGATAAGAACAGAGAGGACATCCTTTTCTAGTTCCTCATTTTAGTGGGTTTGCTTTGAGGTTTTCTCCATTAAGTTTGATGCTGGCTGTTGGCTTCTTGTAGATCACCTTTATTATACTTGGATATTGTCCCTGTATTCCTGATCTCTCCACAGCTTTTATTATAAAGGAGTGTTGGATTTTGTCAAAGGCTTTTTCAGCATCTAAGGGTATGATCATGTGGTTTTGTTCCTTAATTTGTTTAAATGATGGATAATGTTTATGGTTTCTTGTATGTTAAACCAAACCTGCGTTTCTGGGATGAAGCCTACTTTGTCATGGTGGATGATATTTTTTATATTTTGTTGTATATGGTTTGACAAAATTTTGTTGGGAATGTTAGCATCAATATTCATGAGGAAAATTGGTCTGTAATACTCCTTCTTTCTTGTATCTTTGAGTGGCTTGGGTATTAGGGTAATTGTGGTCTCATGAAAGGAATTTGGCTATATTTCTTCAGTTTCTACTGTGTGAAATAGTTTGAGGAGTAATGGGAATAATTCTTTTTTGAATGTCTGGTCGAATTCTACACTGAAGCCACATAGACTTGGGCTTTTATTTTTGGGGAGGCTTTTAATGACAGCTTCAATTTCCTTAAGGGTGATAGCCCTGTTTAGGTAATTAATCTGTTCTTCATTCAATTTTGGTGAATGGTACCTGTTCAAAAATCTGTTCATTTCTTCTAGATTTTCAATTTTTGTGGAATATAGATTTTTAGAAGTATGATCTGATAATTCTCTGGATTTCCTGGGGGTCTGTTGTAATGTCCCACTTTTTATTTCTGATTTTGTTGATTTGGACACTATCTCTTTGCTTTTTGATCAGTTTGGATAAGGGCTTACCTATTTTGTTGACTTTCTCAAAGAACTAAATCTTAGATTCATTGATTCTTTGTATTGTTCTTTTTGTTTCAATTGTATTGATTTCAGCTTTAAGTTTGATTATTTCCTGCCGTCTATTCCTTCTAGGTGAGTATATTTCTAAATGTTTAAAGTCTTTCAGCCGAGTTCTAAGTTCAATAGTGTGGACTTTCTCTAGGTTTTTCATATAGGCATCTGGCATCTATGAATTTTACTCTTAAAACTGCTTTCATTGTGTCCCACAAGTTTGGGTATGTTGTGGATTCATTTTCATTAAATTCTAGGAAGATTTTGATTTCTTTCTTAATTTCTTCCTTGACCCAGAGGTGGTTCAGCTGAGTGATGTTTAGTTTCCATGACTTGGCAGGTTTTCTTTGATTTTTGATGTTGTTGAACTCTAACTTTAGGCCTTGGTGGTCCAATATGTTACAAGGGATTATTTTCATTTTTTTGTATCTGTTGATATTTGCTTTATGACCAATTATGTGGGCAATTTAGGAGAAAGTTCCATGAGGAGCTGAGAATATGTATATTCCTTTGCATTTGGGTGGAAGCTTTTGTAGATATCTATTAAATACATTTCCATAATAACCTCTGTTGTAGAAGGTTTTCCAGGGCCCATTTGGGCCTGGAGGTTTGTACCTGGCCCGAGGTGAAGGTTTGGAAGCTGGTCCGCAGCAGCTTTTGTCCCCAAAGAAATGAATCAGACACTTATATACTTTATACTGTTTGGCCCATATCTTAAGCACATTACTAGCTAGCTCTTTCATCTTAATTCAACCCATTTCTATTAATCTTTGCACCACGTGGCTCAGCATGTGGCTCAGCCCATACCTCTACATGTTCCTTCTTTGGTGGTCAGATGGAGACTGACTTAACTCCACCCTCCTTCTCCTACCTGCCTGCCTCTGATTCTCCACCCACTTCTACAGTGCTGTGCATAGGCAAAAACAGTCATTTATTTACAGCATACAGAGAACATTTCCACCACAAACCTCTGTTAGACTCTTTATTTCTCTGTTGAGTCTCTGGTTGACCTATCCACGGGTGAAAATGGGGTATTGAAGTATCTCGCTATTAGGGTGTGAGAACTGATGTGGGATTTGAGCTTTAACACTGTTTCTTTTACATAGGTAGGTCCTTCATATTAGGGGCATAAATATGAGAATTGAAATCTCCTCTTGACAAGTTTTTCCTGTGATAAATAAATAATGACCAACTTGGTCCCTTTTAATTGTTTTTAGCTTAAAGTCTACTTTGTTAGATAGTAGGATGGGAACCCCAGCTTTTTTTTTTTTTTTTTTTTTTTTTTTTTGAACCGTTTGACTGGAAAAACATTTCCCAACCCTGTACTCAGAGCCTGTTTCTTTTTTTGTGGTTTAGGTGTGTTTCTTGTAGGCAACAGAAGGATGGCTTCTGTTGTTGTGTCCATCTTGTTAGTGTATGTCTTTTTATAGGTGAGTTGAGTCCATTGATATTAAGGGATATTAGTGACCACTGATTGATATTTCCACTACTTTTGGTGGTAACTTGTTTGTATTTCCATTCTCTGGGATATTCTTCTGTGAGATTATTGATTGTTTGTGTTTTCATGGGTATATCTGGGGTCCTAAGGTTGGAATTTTCCCACTAATGCTTTCTGTAGTGTTGGATTGGTAGATAGGTATTGTTTCTTTCTGACTTTGTCCTGAGTAACTTGTTTACTCCATCTATGGTGATTGATAATTTTGCAGGGTATAGTATTCTAGTTTAGCAGCCATGCTCCTTTAGCATCTGTATAACTTCTGATCAAGCCCTTCTAGCTTTCATTGTTTCCATTGAATAGTCAAGTGTTATTCTGATGGTTTGTTCTAATAGGTAAGTTGGTCCTTTTCTTTTGCAGCTCTTAAAATATTTCCTTTTTCTGTATGTTTTGTGGCTTGATTATTATGTGGGATGTTGACTTTTTGGGGGGTCATATCTATTTGCTGTTTTGTAAGCTTCTTTCATCTTCATAGGAATTTCCTTCTTTGAGTTAGGAAAGTTTTCTTCTATGATTTTATTGAATATATTATCTGTGCCTTTGAGCTGGTATTCTCCTTCTTCTATTCCTATTATTCTCAAGTTAGGACTTTTCATGGTGTCCCAGATTTCCTGAACATTTTGTGTTATGGCTTTTTTGGTTGTTAGTATTTTCTTCTACTGATATATCTATTTGAGCTACTGAGTCTTCCACTTCAGAGATTCTCTCTTCCATCTCTTGAACTCGGTTGCTTATGCTTGTATCTATGTTTCCAGCTTTTTTCTTCAGGTTTTCTATTTCCATCTTTGTTGCATTTTCTGCCTTTTTTAATTGCTTCTATTTCAGGTTTTAGGTATTGAAATGTTTCCTTCATTTTTTTTTGGTTTATCTTTTCTTGGTTTTCTTTCAAAGATTTGTTCATCTCTTCCAAATTTTTATTTGTACTTTTTTCTATTTCTTTAAGGAAATTTTTCATATCCTCTTTTAGGGCTTCAATGATCATCATAAAGGTATTTTTGGTGTTGCTTCCTTCTGCTTCCTCTTCATTCCCCTGTTCAGGTCTTGTAGTTGTAGAACCACCATTTTCTTCTGGAGTTACCTTGTTGTTCTTTATATTATTATATATATTTTTGCACTAGAGTCTGTCTATGGTTTCAGTGGTTCATGATTAGCTGGCTCCTGGTCAGTTGTCACTAGAAGGCTTGTGTGTCTTCTCTCACCTCTGAGCAAGGGGTCTACTCAATCTCTGACTCTGCTCAAGGAAGGGGTCTGAATTTCAAGTTCTCAGTCCTTCTCTGATGATGCAGTTGTAGGCAGGGTTGCCATGCGATGCTCCCTATTTTAGGTGCAACTGGAGAATATCCTCACATCCAAACTCTATTGCTGTCTGCTAAGGAGTGGGTGGAGACACTCACCACAGACAGAACCAGGTCCCAGAACACAACTTTCTCTGCTCTTTCAGTTATTTAGATTTCTTTCATATCATCTACCTTTAAAAATTTAAGCTCTTTAAATGATATCAAAGGACTTTTTTTAATCCTCATTTCATCTTCTTTCATTTTTTAAATACTTATTTTTATATTATGTGCATTAGTGTTTTGCCTACATGTACAAATGTGCAAGGGTATCAGATTCTGGAACTACAAGCAGTTGTTTGCTGCCATGTGGATGCTGGGAATTAAACTCAGGTCCTCTGAAAGGAGAGTCAGTACTCTTAACCTCCAAGCCTTATCTCTAGCCCACTAATAGTTTTTTCTTTATTTTATAAAGATTAAACACAACTGGTAAATTCTTAACTAAATTAAACAAAAAACAAGAAAAGACCTACTTCAATAAAAGTAGAAATTGAAACACAAACATTCTAACAGATATGAATGAAATTCCCAAAAATCATAAGGACATACATTATAAATTTGTTTCTATAAATTGAAGATTCTGAAAAAAAGAACCTGGTAAGGTTTTACATAGCAAAACTAAGCCTAAATTCAATGAAGGATTGTAACAAATGCATACTTTGTAACCCTGAAATTCTTAAAATATTAATAAAATATTCCATACTAAGAACAAAAACAGCAATAACAAAAATAAACACAGGAAAATATGAACTTACTACTGAATTCAACTATAACTTAAAGAACTATGACAAATATGTATCATATTACTCCATAAAAATTAAAAAAAATAAACCAAGCCTGTAAAAGTTACAAAGCCAGGGAAGCCCAGGACCAAGTACTGTCTGCAGTGTCCCAGCACACTCTGGAGCAGGGGCAGGTAAACTCTGCCCTTCACCACACCCACAGCTCCTGCTGAGGGAATTTGCACGGCTACCCACCACGACCTCAAACTGAGCGAACCAACTACAGGGGTATCTGAAGGGCAGATTCAGACCCCGCCCAGAGGTGAGGAGGGGTCACCAGGCCCCAGCACCTATATCCCAGCCTGGGAGGGAGAGTTGAGCTCCCATAGCTTTTGGTTCTGCTCCCGGGACCAAGTGCTGTCTGCAGAATCCCAGCACACTCTGAAGCAGGGGCAGGTAAACTCTGCCCCTCACCAAACCCACAGCTCCTGCTGAGGGAATTTGCACAGCTACCCACTGCCACCTGGAACTGATCAAACCAACAACTGCAGGTGTCTCTGAAGGACAGACTCAGACCCTGACCAGAGAGCTGCAAAAGAAAAGGGCCAACTCACATATAAAGGCAGACCTATCAGAATAACGCCTGACTATTCAATGGAAACGATTAAAGCAAGAAAGGCTTGGTCAGAAGTTATACAGATGCTAAAACAGCATGGCTGTCAAATTAGAATACTATACCCTGTAAAATTATCAATCACCATACATGGAGTAAACAAGGTATTTCAGGACAAAGTCAGACTGAAAGAATATCTATCTACCAATCCAGCACTACAGAGAGTATTAGAGGGAAAACTCCAACCTAAGGACCCCAGATACACCCATGAAATCACAAACAATAAGTCCACAGAAGAATACCCTAGAGAAAGGAAATGCAAACAAGTTACCACAAAAAATGGCAGGAATTATGAATCAATGGTCACTAATTTCCCTTAATATCAATGGACTCAACTCTCCTATAAAACATCACACACTAACAAGATGGATACAACAACAGAAGCCATCCTTCTGTTGCCTACAAGAAAAACACCTCAACTGCAAAGACAGACACAGGCTTAGAATAAAGGGTGGGGAAAAGATTTTCCAGTCAAACGGTCCTAAGAAACAAGCAGGGGTTGCAATCCTAATATCTAACAAAGTAGACTTTAAGCTAAAAGCAATAAAAAGGGACCAAGAGGGTCACTACTTATTCATCACAGGAAAAACTGGTCAAGAGGAGATTTCAATCTTAAATATTTATGCCCCTAATATAGGGGCACCTACATATGTAAAAGAAACACTGCTAAAGCTTGAATCCCACATCAATTCTTACACCCTAATAGTGGGAGACTTCAATACCCCACTTTCAACCCTGGATAGATCAACCAGACAGAGCCTCAACAGAGAAATAAGGAGTCTAAATGAG